>JAFVLL020032862.1:0-16759 GCA_021397915.2 Tor tambroides
ACATGCCCCTCAAAATGTCTGTGCAAGGCCCTAGTGCCGCGTCTCCTGAGAAGAAAAAAACAACAAAAAAAAACAACACTGCATATTATATTGTATATAATACTCTGTATGCCATTGCATGCCAAAAAGACAAACTTAATGAGGCATTTACCCTAAAACAGACACTTTGCCTAAACATGCCCTGCAAGTTTGAAACGCTCATCAGACACTCTCCATATGAAAGAGCAAGCAATTCACAACTTTATTGCAAGCAAACCCACGATGAAGCTGAACTGTCCCCAAACCCCAACCCCCTCCTGAATTCAGAATTCAGTCACACTTGCTCAGTGTAAAATGGACATGCTCTATCTGAAAGAAAAAAATGGTGTAACATAAACCAGCGAACTGCAGAATACACACATCTCCATTAATCATTTTATATATTATTTTTATTTATTTAATAAATAAATAAAAAAAAAAAAAACCCCACCCCAGTCCGGAATTGAACCTGTCACTGAAATCACTGGCTACCATCCACCACTGGACTATGGATTAATAATAGTAATAATAATAATAATGACTTTGTTTCTTAAATATGTACCAAAGCGCGATCATACATTATTAACGTCTTACTGTCATTATTAGCACTTCATGGATTCAGTCATGTGTTCTGTAGCTTATTGTGAATATAAACAATCAGTTTCAGACGCGACAAAGCTAAACTGCACCTGATTTTAGAGCTTTGCATTTCAGCCCGAGCTCGACAGGTCCCTGTTCATGCAGAACGAGACGTTTGTTTTTTTTTGATATTGTGAGTGCACACAAAAATAAGGGCAGACCATTTACAGTTCCGAATGAAGTATTAGTCTTATCTGTATGAGCAAAAATGAAGACATACTTCAAGTTGTTTCTACTGAAGAACAAAATGCAAATGATCGCGAGTGCGCCTCCGTGCATTAAACGCGCTTCAGTTTCCACTCTCGGCACAAACGCTTAGATATACGCCTAACAGCGCACTTTTATCTAGTTTAAACTTTTAAACATTGTAATATGCTGTGTAATACGTGTTTTATATCCACAGATTTTATTTTAAGCAAGTTGTGATGATTTGAGAAGGCTAAATTGATGTGCAATGCTCTACCCGATTTCTGCGTTTGGAAACGAATGTTGTGAATCAGGAGTTGTTTTCTAATTAAATGACAAAATTCTTAAGTTGCACTGTGTTGTCTAATTCATTTTTTTACATTTTACGGATTCCCCCAATCTCACGCATGCTGAAATACGACACCGTATAATAATAGTTATTATTAAAAATATGATTAAATTATTATTTAAACACATTTTAACTAATACAAAGGAACGTATCATAGAAAGTGATCAATTTCTTAATTCATGTCCATAATTTTCGGTATATCATGGTCTCTGTATATGGTAATAGATGTGTTAAAAAAGGGCAGATAACGAATAAGTATGTGTGACCTGCTGAAATACAGCAGAGAATTATTAAATGTAAGTTTCAAGCCTTTCATTGTGACATTAATGTGAATGCCAAAATGTGTTGGAACTAGGCCTAGCTAGCCTATTGTCACAAACAGAGTCAGGAGAAACAGGTAAGTAGTAACAGAGGATTTATTGACGGAATGCAAATGGAGAGGTTAGAGGAGCAGGTGAGAGACTGAATAAATGTCCAATACGGAGTAGCACGGTTGGGAACTGAATAGAGTCTTTCACAGGATACAAGGAGATCGTGAGCCAAGGAATCAACGCTGGAGGATCGCTGGAGAGTTCAGAGAAACAACAAGGTAAGTAATTCACAGGTAAGTGCAAAGGGAGTCGGGTTACTGTTCTGGGTAGTGAACCGTAGACCGGACGATGAGTGTCAGAGAGAGAGTGGTACTTATAGGAGTGCTGATGAGGGAATGCAGGTGCAGGTGATTAGAAATCAGGTGATTGTGATCTGGTAATTGCTGTTGCCGGTGGTGACTGTGATTGTGACTCTCTGACATTTCCCCCTCCTCCAGGGGCGGCTCCTGACGCCCTCATGCGGCGACGGGGGCGACCACGGCCTCTGGGTGCAGGACGATCAGGATGGATGTGATGGAATTCCTGTAATAACATAGGATCAAGGATATCGTCCCGGGCTACCCAGGATTGATCTCCAGGTCCGTAGCCCTCCCAGTCCACAAAATATTCTAGCCGGCACCCCGTTGCCGCGAGTCCATGATGTTGCAGACCTGGTATACAGACAGCTGGTCCAGAATCTCTGGAGGAGGAGGCTCGTCCGGCTCACGCTGATCTGGAGTGGGAGAAGAGCATGGTTTAAGCAGGGAAATGTGGAAAATGGGGCGAATTCGATACCTGGGGTGTAGCTGGAGCTGGTACATGACCTCGTTGATCTGCCTCTGGATCATGAACGGACGAATATAGCGGGGATTCAGCTTCTTCCAGGGCAGGCGGAGTCGCAGATCTCGGGTGGATAACCACACTCGGTCTCCAGGGTGGTAGATGGGAGTTGGAGCGCGCCGGGCATCCGCAAAGTCCTTCCGTCTCCGTGCTGCCCGCTTGAGGTGGATGTGAGCTGAGTCCCACACTCTCTCGCCCGGAACCAGTAGTCTACAGCTGGAACCTCCGAGGACTCTCCCATCCACGGGAAGAGCGGGGGTTGGTAGCCGAGTATGCACTGAAAAGGCATAAGGCCCGTGGTGTTCTGATGGAGGGAATTCTGCGCATACTCGGCCCACGGGAGGAAATGGCTCCAGCTGTATTGATCCTCCTGGCAGTATTCCCGGAGGTACCGTCTGAGTTCTTGGATCTTCCGCTCAGCCTGGCCATTTGTCTGTGGAGGGTAACCGGAGGACAAGCTCACCGTGACTCCTAGCAGGCGGAAGGCGGCTTTCCACACATGGGAGATGAACTGTGGGCCACGATCTGACACAATATCTTCTGGTACTCCGAAGTTCCTTAATATATGATGGAATAGGTGTTCCGCAGTCTCTAGGACCGTTGGCAGTCCATGGAGGGGAATCAGTTTGCATGCCTTTGAGAAGCGGTCCACTGCTACTAGTATACAGGTATACCCTTCGGATTCGGGGAGGTCAGTCACAAAATCAATTCCCATGTGTGACCAGGATCGACGAGGAATGGGGAGAGGTACGAGCTTGCCCACTGGCAGATGACAAGGACATGGCACAGACTGAGCAACTGTGGACGTACCTGCTGACATCTCGGGACATACTGGGCCACCAGTACCAAGCTTGGAGGAGCGAGAGGGTCCATTGGCTGCCTGGATGTCCAGAGCCCGGTACATTGTGAACTGAGCCCAGAAAGGATTGCCGTTGGGATGATGGAACGAAAGTCTTCCCTTTCTTCCCTTTGGGCCTCCCAGCAGAGGAGGTTCGGTGAGAGTGGCGGTTCTGATGTCCTGGTCAATATTCCAGACGATGGGTTGACAATCAGGGCTGGAGGGAGAATTGGCTCGGGGGCCGTAGGAGAATCGGGTGAGTGTATACGGGATAGAGCGTTAGACTTGCAATTACGGTTTCCGGGACGGTAGGTTATGGTGACGTCAAACCTGGTAAAGAACAGGGCTCAGCGGGCTTGACGGGGGTTAAGCCTTTTAGCTTCCCGGAGATACTGGAGATTCTTGTGATCAGTGATGACTGTGAAAGGATGATTAGCTCCCTCCAGCCAATGCCACCACTCTTGTAGGGCCAGCTTGATGGCTAACAGCTCTCTGTTCCCGATGTCGTAATTTTGCTCTGCTGGGGTCAGTTTTTTGAATAGTATGCGCAAGGCTGGAGGCGTGGAGGCTCACCAAACTGTTGGGACAGCACAGCCCCGACTCCCGTGGTGGAGGCATCCGCTTCCACCACGAACGGTACATGGGGGTCTGGATGACGAAGGATGGGGGCCGTGCTGAATGGGAGCTTTGAATCTTTCGAAGGCTTCATGGGCGCTGGAACTCCAGGACAGGGACTTGGACTTACCGCGGAGCAGGGTGGTAAGCGGGGCTGTGAGCAGACTGAAGTCCTTGATGAAACGGCGATAGAAATTGGCGAATCCCAGGAATCTCTGTAGTTCCTTAACCTGTTAACCCGCACCAGGGCGCTCTCGCACCGAACGCTCTTTGTTTGCACGTCATTGTTTTGGAATAGAATAAATGAAGCGGGACAAAGTTAATCTTGACAAACTATATATCATTCTGAAGGTCTAAGCCTCAAGTATCGATGGTAGATCGCTGTTTTTTGATTGAAAGCTTATAAGGAATGTATTTGCTACATTTGTGTAAGCAGTACACATCAAAACATGCAGAATAAAAAAGCAGTACGTACTATTATCATTGTAATAACCAGTCACAAACGCGTCCACTGCTGAAATCCCGGTTTAGTTAGAGAGGTAAGGGTCCACAACAACATCTCTTCCAGCACTTTTAGTCCAACGAAACAATAACGTTGTAATTTGGATGGATATTCCTTTGTTTACGTTTCTTTTCTTCGGGAGAGTTATTATTTGTGTCCGTTATGGAACAAATTACGCTCAAAAACAGCATCTTGGTGGTAAAAAAACAACAGTTTTGTAGCATACAGTTTTACAAACAGAATGAAACCATCCAAAAAACAAAAAAAGTCAGATCCACGGAATGTTTATTTGAATTTGGCGCTCTCTCGTGACAGCGTGTGACGCACGCTGTGACGCTCCTGTCATCTGACGGGGGCGTAACTTAGCGATCGCCTTTTTGCACAAATAAGTATATTTCTTTTTTTCAACATTTACCTTGTGTGTGTGTGTGTGTGTGTGTGTGTGTCTTGTGTAGAACGTGACTGTATATGCATGATTTGCATCTCTATAAACGCACACCAGCGTATAATTACCGACTTTATGACGGCTGTCAATGACCGGCTATTATTGATGATGTGTGTTATCTCCTCTATGGACTCGAATCAGCCTATGATTACTGACTGCAATCAGTGTGAATGTTGGCAATATCAGTTTATCTCTGGCAGTCAGAGGATTGAGTATGTAGGCTACTAGACACAAAGCAAATTCTTATTTTTTTTCTTTTTTTTTTCTTTTTTATTACTCAAATTATTCATATTGTATTTTTAGTGCTCAAATAAATCACTAAAATTCTGTCTATTATTTTATAATTGAAAAACTATGTATAATGACTAAAATAGTTTGTGGAATTCTTCAATACATTTGGTGGTAATTTTCATCAAACGGGGGGGTGGGGGGACTAGAAATATTCTCAGAAAAATGATTGCAGGAATCTCATTTTTCATGGGATCGTCTTCAAATTTGAAATATAAACTCATTAGACATGTGACTTTCAACCCATTACTTTTCTGGATTGCTCCAGGACTTATTTCATGTATTTGTTTATGAAATAAAAAAAAACATTCAGTGTCGTAAAACATTTTCAAGGCACTTCAGTGTCTATAACTTTTTATTTTTTTGAGCATTATCAACTCTGGATGATGGATAGTAAAGCCTAGAGTGTCTTCTTTCCGAAGATACCTAAATTGTGTGTGTAGCACATTATTGTCAGGAAATGTTACAATTTTAATTTAGGTAGGTCATTTTCAGCTGTGAGGCCCAAAATGGGGAGTGCAGATTAACAGGTTAACAGACTGGGGAGTCGGCCATTCAGTAACGGCTGTTACCTTCCCCTGGTCCATCTGGATACCCTCCTCTCCGATGATGTAACCGAGGAACTGCACCGTGGGGTGATGGAACTCGCATTTCTCTAGCTTGAGGTACAGATGGAACTGACGGAACCTTTGAAGGACCTGCTTAATGTGGTGGCGATGGTCAGCCAGGTTCCGGGAGTAAATAAGGATGTCATCGATATAGACTATCACAAAGCGATGGAGGAACTCCCAAGAACACCTCATTCATGAATTCCTGGAAGACTGAGGGGGAGTTGGGAAGGCCATACGGCATCACAAGATATTCATAGTGGCCGGAAGGGATAATGAATGCCGTCTTCCACTCGTTGCCCTCCTGGATCCGAACGAGGTTGTATGCACTTCACAGGTCCAGCTTAGAGAAAAATGCGGGCCCCATGGAGTTTCTCGAGAGCGGCCGGGTCCAGGGGAAGTGGATATGAGAGCTTGACAGTCTGGGCATTCAAAGCTCGATAATCAATACATGGCCTCAAGCCCCTGTCCTTCTTACCCACAAAGAAGAAACTTGATGCCGCTGGTGAACTGGATGGCCGGACGTAACCCTGATTAAGAGCCTCCTTGATGTATTCCTCCATATCCTTGCGCTCCGGGATGGACAGCGGATACACTCTACCCTTGGGGAGTTTATATCCAGGCAGCAGATCAATAGCACAGTCCCATGGCCGATGGGGTGGTAACTGGGTGGCTGCCTGCTTGCTGAAGACATCCTGGAATGCCCTATAATCAGATGGGATAGTGGAAGTCACGCCAGACTTGGGACTCTCAACCCACGTGGAGGCGACCTGAGTGGAGGGTACCTTGAGAGGTGGACGTGGAATTTCCTTGAGACAGTGTTGATGACAGAATTCGCCCCAGCGAATTACCTCACTTAACTCCCAACTGATCTCTGGAGAATGAGCCAGGGGCGCCCCAGGATGATATCCACAGTGGCCTCCTCCAGTACCAGAAATCTGATCTCCTCCTCATGCAGGTTGCCGATCTTGAGCTTCGTCGAGGGAGACTCAAACCTCAAATACCCACATCTTTGTGGCTTTCCGTTGATTGTCTCAAATCGGAGCTCCCGGGCATGCCGTTGGCAGGGCAGGTGTAAACAACTTAGGAGGTCTTGGGAGATGAAGTTGCCAGAGGAGCCCGAGTTGACAAGGGCAGAAGCTGAAACGAATTGGGCTGGAGTGAATAGTTGTATAGTAAGCACAGAAAGCTTGGAAACTACTGGGTCTATCTGGAGAGTACTCACCGCTGGACGTGGGGGTCTGATGGGGCAGGATCTGATGAATTGGTCAGTAGAAGCACAGTAGAGGCACAGCCCTACTGCCAATCGGCGGGCACGTTCGTGGCTGGAGCGAAGAGCTGTGTCTACTAGCATGGGTTCTGGAACTGGGGAACCGTTGGCGGGTGAGACAGGCTGGTGAGCGGATTCAGCGGTGTGGCATGCAGATAGGCGCTGGGAGATTCGGTTGGCCTTTTGTACGAAGCTTTCCAATGCTATAGAGTCCTCATATATCGCCATCTGAGCGTGGATACTGGTATCCAATCCTTGCTGATAATCGCTGAGGAGAGCCGCTTCGTTCCAACCACTAGCTGCCGCCAGAGTACGGAACTGCAACGTGTACTCGTAGGTAGAGGAAGTGCCTTGACGCAGGCGCAGCAGCTGATCCGACACCGTGAACGCTCCGGTAGCTGATCCGAACACCTCCTTGAAATGGTTATTAAATGCTTCATAGGAATTAATTATGGCAGTATTGGCGTTCCATATGGCTCTAGCCCATGATAACGCTCGACCGGAGAGAAGGGAGATTAAAAAGGCTACCTTGGAGCGTTTGGTGGGACACTTCTGTGGCTGCATCTCAATATACAATGCCAGTTGTAGGAGAAAGCCGCCACACTCCACCGAATCACCCGCATAGGCAGCCGGTAATGCCATGGGACTGGCAGAGGCAGATGGAGGGGGTGGAGCTGGCATGAGTGAGGCCCAAAGAGTGTTGACCAGCTCCTCCAGGATGTCGGAAGCGGACGAAGGCCAGGGATCCATAGGAGTGACAGTGTTGGTCCGGTCTTTCACAAACAGAGCCAGGAGAAACAGGTAAGTAGTAACACAGAGGGTTTATGGAGAGGTTAGAGGAGCAGGTGAGTGACTGAATAAATGTCCAATACTGAGTAGCACGGTTGGGAACTGAATAGAGTCTCTTTCACAGGATACAAGGAGATCGTGAGCCCAGGAGAGCAGGAATCAACGCTGGAGGATCGCTGGAGAGTTCAGAGAAACAACAGGGTCAGTAATTCACAGGTAAGTGCAAAGGGAGTCGGGTTACTGTTCTGGGTAGTGAACCGTAGACCGGATGATGAGTGTCAGAGAGAGAGTGGTACTTATGGAGTGCTGATGAGGGAATGCAGGTGATTAGAATTCACGTGATTGTGATCTGGTAATTGCTGTTGCCGGTGGTGACTGTGATTGTGACTCTCTGACGCCTATACACTCAACAATAAACCAACTTTTCGTTTTATTTTTTATAGCATAATGCACACCTCCTTAAATGTAATCTAAACATTCCAAGTTAATATCCTACTTTTTGTAGGATTTCTAGGCGTTTTTCATGTTGCAGTTTTAGCCCATTAATCTTGATTTCTCACAGATTATTTTGTTCAAGTGCAATTTTTTTTTTTTTTTTTTTTTTTTTGTCAGAGTAAATTGCGACTTGCGAGTCTCATGAACATGCAGCCAACGGCCAAGGTCAGGATTTTTCATTCAAAAACTTTCATTAGTCTGTAGATTGAAATGAAAGCTCCTTAATACTACAATAATATTACAACCTAAGGAAATTGTGTAATTTTAATGGTTTTCATAATGACTATGTAATAACCATAAAATGCAAAGAGCCTTTGTGTAAATTTCTTTTTCTTTCATTCTTTTTTAAATTTTTTTTTTATTTTTGATGCGTACGCTGTAGTCTACAACTATCCCACGTTTTGAAATTAACCCTCACTGTAAATTTGAGGATGTTATAATGTTATATTATAATGTTATTGTTGTTTTATTTCCTTATTTGATCACAGTTTACAAAACAAATTATCATAATTACAGTCCGTTTGCAATCTGTCCCTTTGCGCCACCTGGCGGTAATTTCGTGAACGACTTTAACACGCTCCACCTACTGTATATGGACCTAACTGTATTTATATGAGAGCTATCAGACCATGACAAAATAAAGATACTAAAATGACATCGAAAATAGAAATTAGAGAAACACAAAAGCAAAGACCTGCTTTCACGTCAAGCGAGCTCCAGTGGATGGGGCTTGACTAACCTGTGCAGAACCTGTGACATACAGACAGAGGCGGAGCATCTACCCAGAGCTGGTTGCAAGAGGATAAATTTTTTAGCAGTCATGAAATGCTTTCATTGTAGCAGAAACAGACAACAATAGACCACAGAGACTAAACAGGTACTGTAATAATTATTAATTTATAAAAAAGAGTTTTGAATAATCACTGTAATGAAATGTTACACAAAAAGAACATATCACATTATTCAACAGTATAATGTTTTAAAAATCCATCAACAAAGATATGAACATTATGTTTGGTTTAAAAAAAACGTAAAAAGTGCTTCATGGTTCAGGCAACAGATTGTATGCAATTTTTGATTCACACGTGTTTGTTCATTTTCTTTGTCAAAGGAAGGTGAAAATGGATGAGTTGAGAATCGTTTTGTTGGGTAAACAAGGAGCAGGGAAGAGCACTTCAGGAAACACTCTTCTGCGTAATCATTCATTCCACACAGCGGCCAGCTCAGAGCGGGTCACTCAAGCCTGTTCAGTGAGCATGTCCACTGTAGACAAGCAGACGATCAAAGTTATTGACACTCCTGGATGGTATGATTCTTCTCGATTTGAGACTGACATCAAGCAGGAAATCATCAATATGTCCAGTCCTGGGCCGCATACGTTCCTCCTAGTGCTGCCCATTGGTAGGTTTACCAACGAAGAGATAAACACAGTCATGAATATCCTGAAGGAGTTTGGGGATGAAGTTACCAAATATATGATTGTGCTGTTCACTAAAGGAGATGACCTGGAGGACAGACCCATTGAAGACTACCTGAAAGAACTTCACTCAGATCTGAAGAAAATCATTCAGATATGTGGAGGAAGATATCATGTCTTCAACAACAGAGACAAAACAGATAACCTTCAAGTCTCTTCTCTTCTGAAGAAGGTCAATGAGATGGTGAAGAGGAATGAGGAAAAATTTTACACAACAGCCATGTATCAAAAAGAGAATGACCAACAAAAAGATGACACACGAAGACAACAGTGTAGGAGAGAAAAAAATAATTCAGTTCAGGACAAAAGCAAAAATCAGTCTGCAAGTCAAAATGGAGACAGGAGAAACAGATGTGATGCTGTGAAAGATAGAGAGAGAGAAGATATATCAGAGGTCAGAATGGAGCGTTCACAGGAACAGATGACACAACAGCAGATCAGCACACAAAACAGAGAACGTGAAAGATTAAATAAGCTGGTCACACTGGAAAGAGAAAGTAAAGAATGGGAGAACGGAGGAGAACAGAGAAGAAGAGACATGCCTGGGAATGATGACAAAAGACGGAGGAGATACAGTTATGATGCTGATGATGCAAAAAGGAGAAATGTGAAAGAAAATAGAGAAATATCAAGGGAAATAAATAGGCTAGAAGAGCAGATAAAAAAGTTACATAAATCAATAAAGGAAAAGGAGGCTTTGGAGTGTACGTGGGTTAAAGAGAGGGACAGATTGAAAAATAAAATACATGAACTGGAAACAGAGGTGGTGAACAAGAAAAGGGAGCTTAAAAAAATAAGTACTGAATTGAATTACAAAATGTATCATAATGAACAATTAAAACAACAGGTTAAAGAACAAAATGATATGTTTGAGCAGATGGAAAAATTATGGGCTCAGCAAAAAACAACAGATGAAAAAACAAAAACACGTGCCATCCTTGATTTTTTTCAGAATTTATTTAGGTAATACATAGGGTAATTTAAAATGACCCATATTACTATTACCATAATGTTTACAATGTTTCAGATTATCATTACAAACATTATCGATATCGAAATAATCCACGGATATGCATAGCTTGACCCAGATGTTTTTTTTCTCCCAGAGGTATGTAAGGCACTGAACTTTGATTGAAATACACTTTTCTGTGACTCTATTCTAACTCAAATTCAGACTTTTTTTGAGACATTATGCCATGTTTCATCAGCAGGGTTAGTTTTAATGGAGAAATTAATGGATTAGATGTTTATGGCAAGATGTTTTCTTATGTATTTCACTAATCTGCATGACACTGAAGGTTCTTCTGGTAAGGATTCTCCAGAATGTATTCCAGCTAAGGCATTCCAGTAAAGATTGTTAAGATTATGGTTTGAACAAAATATCAAACTATTCATTTAGGAATTACACTGTTCTTGTAATAAATTAATGAATAATTTTATATATAAATTATAGGCCTCATTCTCTCTATTTCTGTTGCAAGATTTAGACTTTTTTCCCTTATTTTAACCAAAATCATATCAAACAAATACAACGCAGAGGTAATGCATAAAATATTCTTCAATACATGTGCAATAAAATACATGTATTTCTAAGCTTCATATGTGTTGTGCTGTTTTACGTGTATATGTAATAAATGTAAAGATTATGTAAACAATAAAAGGGGTATTAAAAAGAAGTTGCATACAAATGTCAATTACTTGCCACCAGCACTAAAACATTTACAATTATGCACTGGAAAAAGCTTTCATCCAAAGCAATAGTTTATACATTCCCTAGCATAAACTAGCACCATGCTCTAAATCCCCCATACTCAGGCAGCAGTAATCTGATTAACTATACAAAATTCTTGCTTCCTGAATACTGTCACCCAAAATATCAGTTTGTCAGGCTGCCAAAACATTTTTTTTTCTTCTCACTACACAAGTTTGAAGTTTCATAAGATGATGAGGCCAAAGAGGATGCTAACTGCTACTTGAGACACCCTCTAATATTTTGAAAGATGTGATCTTTAATGAAACAATAACAGAACAGAAATTAAACAACAGAAAAATATTTCTGTTTAAGTCTTCACTTACAGTTGAAAAGGTTAAACTGAAAGTGTTAACAGTAAAAAGGTACATAGGGAGAACGGTGGATGTGTTTTGCAACTAAATTCTCTTCAGGTCTATAGACTGTTATTTCAAAAACATGCATTTTGGAAATATATACAGATTTTCTAATATTCATTTTCAATAGATTTCAAAATATACAAAAAAAAAAATGGCCAGAATGGCCATTTATATTTGCATTCAAGCAAAATATATTCATTTATATAATTCATTTTGGTGCCAATTCAAAATATTTTACACATAAATTGTATCTGTATTAAGCATCAATTTAGTAAATATTCTACAAATAATTTTGGCCAGAATTTGTTTCCGTATGGGTTGTCATGAGGCACTGAATTAAATTCAATTATTCAAATAAAGATTAATACTGAATTACAAAACAAGGCATTTCTAAAATGATGGTTGTGGGGCAAACAGAGAAATGTTCTGGGGAATGTCAAGCCAGTGGTTATAACTGAAACTATTTGATCTCTTTAAGACAATGTCTCACCCCTTTCAGCAATGCAAACTATGCAAAGCGCTGCAATAATGTTTATTACCTCTCTTTCATGAACATTTTTACTTTCACATTTGTAGTGAAAGCACTTTTGTCACTGTTGATAAGAGCACAAACAGATTTTTTTATAAGATTGTACAAAAACAAAAAAACAAAAAAAAAAACACACAAGAGATGCAGAGAGCTTCTGATGAAAATCTTCTCCTGAAATCTTCCATCTGTTAGTTTCTGACTTATTGTAGGAACCTCCTTGCAACCAAGGAATTGCCATTAAGTTGATTCATTTAATAAAGGCAACGAGGTTTCTTATAATACTAAGACATGGCTCATCATAACCTACACCTCATTGTAAGTCAAATGGAATAAGAATGGTATGTGTACACATTTATGTTTTGGTTTTGATTCTAGTAGAATGAGGAACTAGTTAATGTGAAACAAAATAAACCCAACAAGTTCTGCAGTGAAAAAACACCTACTGATGAGAACAGATAATAAAGGAGGAATGTTGTCGGGAAACAGATAACTTTCTCATGTGACTACTTTTAGTCCACATTCTAGCAATTCTCTGCATGGCTGTCATTTTTAAAGTCATAAACACAGCAAAAAAGAAAAAAGAAAAAGAAAAAAAGAAACATCCTCTCACATTGCTTTTATTTCCAGCAAATGTGTAAATATTTGTATAAACAAAGATTCAATGAGAAAAAAGCTGAAGTTTCACAGACAGAAATGGAATGTGTCCTTGAACAAAGGGAGGAGGGGAGTCAAAAAGTCACTTTGAGTACCTTGTGTGGCCATTAGCTACTTTCAGTATTACAATGCATCTCATCTAAATGGACTGTGAAAGTTTTGTCAGTTCTTGCTGTGAGATGTTACTCCAGTCTTCCACCAAGGCACCTGGGGGAACAGTGTTACACATGGTTTGCCACAGCAAGGATGATCAGTTGTCCCTCCTGTCTTCCAGTAGCACTGTCTTCTTACATTACAGACATTGCAGTTTATTCTTCTGGCCACATCTGCAGTCCTCATGCCTCGCTGTAGCCAGGACTATGGCATGTTCAAGTGGGTGATCAGGGACCCTGGACATCTTTCTTCGGGTGTTTTTCAGAGTCAATAGATAGGTCTCTTTACTAGCCTAAGTTATTATAACAGTGACTTTGACTGTCTACCGCTTGCAAACCATAAGTGACTTAAAGACTGTTCCACAGTTTAAACCCTTTCCAATATTAATCCGTAAAGGTTTTTATTTTCAAAATGATCTTTAAAAAAACAGCATCCTGAAAAAGGGACGTTACTTTTTTTTGCTGAGTTTAGATATATGAACAGAATATAATCTAAAAAACATCTAAACAAACAACCTTGCAACTCCCCCTAATTTAGGTAATGTAAACTCCATAATGTCAAATACTATCATAATACATGCAGTATTTTAAATAATAAACATATTTAATAAAATAGATTTAAATAAGCATATATTATATAATAAACAGAATTGGGATAAAACTTCCTCACATTGAGATATGTGTGTCAATCTATTTACCGTGTAATAAATTGAAAATATACTGAATATACATTGACTGACCGCTCAGTGTTTTTTTTTTTTTTATTTGTTGTTTTTGTTGTTTTTGTTGTTGTTGTCTGTCAGTTGTGATTTCAGGTTCTAATCTGACAACTCATCATGCTGTTCACGTAAAATGGGATGGACTGAGACATCCCTTAAAAACTCTTTATCTAGTTTCTCTTTTACAGCCTCTGTCTGGGTCTTTGCAAACTGAACCAAAATGAATCAACAAATCTCAGGTCTGTAATAGATTTATTTTCTTGTATATCCTTATGGATGAAATTTTGATGTCCCACAGCTTTATCTGTGAAAAAAAAGACAATGCATTATTTATTTTATTTCCTTTTCTGTATAGAATTTAGGATTGTCCTAATCGGCAAAACAGGGGTGGGGAAAAGTGCCACTGGTAATACCATCCTTGGAAGAGATCATTTTCACAAAGCAGCAAGCTCTAAGTCCGTGACTAAACAGTGCAGTCTGGCCACCACTATTATTGATGGCAAAACAATCACAGTTGTGGACACTCCAGGCTGGTGTGACACAGAGCTCTCTGAGGCTGAGCTCACAAAAACGATGGTGAAATGCATCGATATGTCATACCCTGGTCCACACGTCTTTCTTTTTGTCTTGGCGATTGGCCGCTTCACAACCGAAGAGAAAAACACAGTCCAGAAGATACAGGAGATCTTTGGGGAAGGAGCTACAAGATATACAATGATTCTGTTCACAAGAGGAGATGACCTGGAGGACACAAGCATCGACAGCTATCTGAAAGAGGCTACAAAAGATCTTCAAGACTTGGTTTCCAAGTGCAATGGCAGATACCATGTTTTCAATAATAAAGATAAAAGCCATAACCAAGTGGCTGTGCTCCTGCAAAATATCCATAACATGGTGAAACACAATGGTGGTGAATGCTACACAAACACAACATACCAGCTGCTGGAGAAATATAAGAAAAGAGAAGTTGAGTTACAACAAGAAGCTGAAGCCACTAGAAAGGAGATGCAAACCAGAGAAGCTGAGCTTCAAAGAAGAATAAAACTCATGGAGCAGGAACAGCAGCGTCAAAAGTTGAAAGAAGCACAGCTGCTGAAACAATTGAGACAACAAAAAATTGACAGTGTTATAGGAGGTGCTGTTATGGTTTCTTTGCTGGAGCAAATGCAAATTGAAGAAAATGAGAGGAGACAACAGGACAAACAGGAAAAAGAGACAGCATTAAGTGCCCAGGCTGCAGAACATCGACTGAAAATTAATGCAGAGAGGCAACAACAGAGAACAGATAAGTTACGATATCAGCGTCGCATAAGAGAAGAGGAGCTGAGAAGAAAAAATGAAGAACAAGAAAATATACGTAGAATGGAGAGTGACAGGCAGAGGTTTGCACAGGAGAAGCGAGACATTTTGAGAAAGTATAGAGCAAGAATACTTAAGCTGGAAGAAGAGAACCGGAAAGCAGAAGCTGAAAAAGAAGAAATGTTAAAGAAATCCTTCAAACAGGACAGTTGTATTATTTCATAAATAGCTACTTTGACCATATTTTGTTCCTCTTGTGTAATTCTCTTTGGATAAATCATCTGCTAAATGCATAAATGTAAATATTACAGGTTTTCAAAATGTAATAAATTACTGAACATCTAGTTTAATTGTAATAATGTTATGGTAAATGTGTAAGTAAACAGTTCATCTCAAGATTTGTATTGTGTGGTGTTATCTAACACATTGTACTGTGAACATTCATAATTTGAAGACTAAATAGATCAGGGGTAACTTAACCTGGTCAGGAGCAGGTTTTGTTTGGTAACCTAGAGTTTCTTTCCATCTCCTCCCCCTTTTTAAAGTGTTTTTAAAGAGCCTGAGAGTTATTGTTTCATGTTATTTGTTTATGCACTTATATGTATTATATATCGTATAATGTTTCTTATTTTCCCCTAATAAGAGTTTGAATTGATTGAGTAATAATAATGAGATAGTGATAATACAACACTAATAAACATAACTGATAAGAAAAAACTAAGAAGAAACAGTTATTTCACAGAAAAAACATCAAATTTGAAATGCAATGCAGGGAATTCTGGGAACGTCAATTTACGGGTTTCCCCTGTAAATTGTACATTCTTTTTCACTTCCAAAAATGGTATTTTACCATAAAATTGTCTGAAATGTCTATTACAGTTTTTTACCATATATATATATATATATATATATATGTATATGTATATTAGGGGGACTTACCATTAACCATTTAACAGGTTTTTACTGTAGCATTTTCACAGTTTTTTACTGTTAAAATCACAGTCACTTTTTACAGTGTGGAGATAATTTGGATCTGACTTCTCATCCACCCAAGGTGCCTGTGGCTCAGTTCTCAGCAAGCCATCACCTGTGTAATACTTCTACCGCCTCCTATAGTCAACAGCAAAATCCTGCAGTTATGAGCCAGGCGACAGATGGTGCTGATACTGCAACAGTTATGCAAAAGCAATGTGATTTGGCTGACCTCTTGGTGAATCAGAAAAGGCAAGCAGGTTTACCTAAAAAGGAGATACTAGTTCTCTTTCATAGGTTCACTCAACGCTGCGTAGCTTACGCAATGGGAACACCCCCAGGAGTGACGATTGTCTGAAGCCCTTATAGAATCACGCCAATTCATTGGCTGATGGCGCGAGATACTGCCCCTATGTCATACGTGATTGTCATAGACCTGCGCTCGTGCCATCTTACCCCTCAGATTTTCCTCTCTTCAGAAGCGTTCGCTTCTCGTGGTTTTTCTGGCCCATTTTCTCGATGACATTTTAGTCTGGGATTCTTTCCACTTCAGCGACCGCATCTGTGGAATTGTTATTCTCCTAGCGGTGAGTGGAATGGACTTTAGTCGGTGCCA
>JAFVLL020032865.1:0-30791 GCA_021397915.2 Tor tambroides
AAAAAAAAAAAAAAAAAAAAAGCTTTAATGTTTTATAAAAGATGCTTAAAAACCTTTGTATTGCTGCCTTATAATCTTGTTTTCTTAGTTATTGTTGTTTATGTATTTCTTTTTTTATATACTTTATTATGTCTTTCAATTCAAAAACACGTTTAATACAATTATACAAGTAATTTTTTCCTTTGAAAACAATTTATTTATTTTTTTTTTACCAATAATTATTACTCATTTTTCCTACTACTTTCTCTTCCATTCACTCTTTTTTTTCTTCTTTTTTTCCCCCCTTTTGTGGTAATACCCCAACACATTAAGAGAAAAAAATAAGTAAATAAACAATAAAAATTAAATTAATTGTTATGTATTTCATGTATCTTACAGTGTTTGTGTCCGGTGCATGTTATCTTTGGTTCTTGGTATATGCTTTATTTGACATATACATTATATTTTTGTAGCCTATGTAAATTTAGCTCTCCTTTTTATTTTTTTTTTATAAATATTTGGTGTATATATACAGTGTATATATCATAAATATTTGGTAAATATATAGTGGAGGCTTTAAATAAGCTCTTTTCTGCCTCTCCCTGCATTGTATGTATGTATTTATTTATTTATTGTCCTTTTTATTGCACATAATTTATACAGTGCAAATAAGCTTAAACTTAAAAAAAAAAAAAAAAACTAAACTAAAAACAGGGATCAGTTTGTTGGCCCTGGTTGACGGCCTATACACCAAATGGTGTGGGAAGGTGAAATATATGCTACTGTATATTTATTAATATTCAATGCATATTGCATGCATTTTGGAGTACAGGCATTAAATATTAAATGTACATTAACTGTTATTATACCTCATAACTTCCAAATATGGACACATTAACATTATTATATTAAACACTGGTGGTTTATACACACATTTCTGCGTTATTAGATCTAGGTAGGATTCTTCCCACACAAATGATCCTGACACTACTTGTGGCGATGTGTGATGAAGGGTCACAAGCTTCAGGCTGTTATCATCACTTCACACTGAAGGTCACAGCAGAGCTTTCAAATAGTGCTTTGTGTACTTCGCGCCCTGAAGCAGGAACGACGTGCAGAAATGATGATGGCTCGACCGCAGTAAGAAACATCAAAGGAAGAGTCCGCAGGGAAAGCACACTCACAGAGACGGCTGCTGCTGCCGCCAATGAAAGGGGAATGTTTACTCTTTTTATTACGTTGACATAACTCACATGATGTCTTCTCAGGAGAGAGTTCGTCTGAAGCCCAGATACAAAGCAAAGCAGCATTTCTGGGAAATGTAATCGCCTTCTTATTAAGCAGTCAAAAAGGCCTTGCTTTATCTATAGAAAAGCTGAAAAGTGTATTTAAGAGAAGACATGAATTGATTGCGATAGACATTGGTGTAGTCGTGCTCAGCAGGGACCTCAAAAAGAAAGACATATTGACTGCAATACACAATTTCATTAGAGACTTAAATGAGATTCTGCTCTATTAGGAGAAGCAGCTGCAATTTCATCAAGTTTGCCAGACCGTCGAATACTCAAAAGTTGAGTTTGAAGGGAAAAGCCAATAGAAGAGTTTCTGAACCAGAACATCGAATGGTTGTAAATTGGTTTAAAATAAAAAATCCTGACTGCACCGACATCAACGCAATTTTTTTTTTTTTTTTTTCTAGAGTGAATGTCAAATTCCTCTGGCTCCACTTTACACTGCCTCTTTTATCATGAAAGGCTCTTTCTTCTTATTATCATGTCATCTCTGAAATGGAAAATGATTATTTAATTCATTTCATGCTTTATTACTGTACCAGCATGAGTCTGTGCAGCCCATGATGGAATAACCAGGATAAATCTTTCTATAAAATGTAAAGCCCTAGTGTTTTTACAAGTAATGAGAAGAGGTAATGATACACATCTATCATCTCATAATGATGTGAATATGTTCTAGCAAAATCATACTCATGCACTGAAGATATGATTAGTGAGCTCTGACCCCATTAAGATTTAAACCAAGGATTAAAAAAAAAAAACATATGGCAGTTTAAAAGGACTAATGTTTTTACACACTCTTTTCATGGTTACACTGATATATGTCAGCTGATGCTTCGGGGACAAGAAGGACATTTATCTGAAATGAAGAATGATATAAATTGATCTCAAAGGATGGCAACACTTTAGTTTGGGGACCAATTCTCACTATAGCTGCTAATTAGTGTGCATATTACTAGCATATTGACTGTTTATTAGTACTTATAAAGCACATGTCTTATTCTGCATGACCATATTTCTAACCCATACCTAAGCATACCAACTACCTTACTTAATATTAATAAGAAAGAAATTAGAGTTTATTAAAGCAAAAGTCACAGTTAAGAGTTAGAATTGGTCCTCAAACTAAAGTGTGACTGATTTAAACCATAGATGTCTATTTAAAAAACAAAGCATTCACAGAATATGATAAAAGTGTTTGATTTATAAGGACTGACTGTTTATTACACACTGCTTTCATGATTTGTATCAGCTGATGCTTCATGGACAAGAAGAGCATTCAGCTCAGATGATTAATGATATAAGCTGATCTCAAAGGATATAAATACTTCACTTCAGTCATTTCAGTGATATCTCTCAGGTAAGTATTACATTTATGCATGGCATTTAAAGGGACAGTTGACGGTAGCCATTGACTTCCATAGTATGGGGATACTATGGAAGTCAATGGCTACCGTCAACTGTTTGGGTATCACCATTCTTCAAAATATCTTCTTTTGTGTTCAACAGAAGAAATTCAGAAAAACAGAAAGAAATTCAAACATGTTGGGAACAACAAAGGGTGGGTAAATGTTGACAGAATTTTCATTTTTGGGGTGAACTATCCTTTTTTTTTTTCAAAAAAATTAAATACTATAGAATTTCTTACAGTACTGGGTTACACTTTATTTCGATAGTCCACTTTAGACATTCTACTAACTATAAGTAACTTAGTAACATGTCAACTAATTCTCGTTCATTTGCAACTACATGTCTACTAACTCTCAGTAGGGCAGGTTTAGGGTTAGTAGAATAAGTTGACATATACTTGCAAAGTTTCTCATAGCCAGTATGTTGTATGTTGTGGACCCATCAAAATAAAGTGTTAGAAGATATTAAGCAGACAGTCTACTAATACTCTAATGGCTACTAGTTGACATGAAGTTGCAAAGTTACTTAGAATGTCTAAAGTGGACTATCGAAATAAAGTGTTACCAAGTACTGTACCTTCAATATCTATGGCAAGGGATGTAGATACAGGATATTAATGACTGATCAAAAATATCCAATTTCATAATTTACAAAATGTCAGTGTGGTCAATCAGTCCTAAAAAATAAGATATGAGAAAGCTGTTTTGTAGTGAACTAGAGCCAAAGCCAAAGTGAAATAATACATGCCAAAAATGCAATCTCTCCCAGCCAAAAGGGCATTTTATTAAAGGGTCATGAACTGAGAAATCAAAATTCACTTTATCTTTTGACACATAAGAGGCCATTGTACTGTAAAAACATCCTGTAAGTTTCAGAACTCAAAACTTCCTTGTTAGTCTAAAAACAGCTTATAACGAAAGTCAATCTGCCAAAATGACAGGTTGTGGAAAGTGCCACTTTATGATGTAATAGTGCAGCTAAACTCCACCTCTGCAGAAGATCAACACCTGCTTCTACATCACTGCCTGTTTAGCCCCGCCCACCGATTCACACACATGGTAGGTAAATGAGAAGAGCGGCAAACGAAGGTCTATGCAGAAACCAAACGATAATCTTTATTTGATGAACTTTATTTTTAAGGAAGTTCCAGACCGCGTCAGTAAGAACTTGGTCCTTTGTTCGCTTCATTTTACCATGGATTCATTTACAAACAAGGCACAGTTCGATGCAGGATTTTCAGAAAGACTGAAACTAAAAGACGATGCTGTGCGGACTATATTGGATCCGACAGTAATGCCGCTACACAAGTGTGAGAAACTGTTTTTATTACGTGATCACTATTGCTTTGTCTGTTTTCACAGATCATGAAAAGTAAAAAGGAAGTAGGCTGTCAAACATACACAACTATTAGCCAATCACAGCAGTGGGCGTTTACTTCTGAGTCTACAATCCACCACGCCTATTCAAACAGAGCGTTCTGATGAGGGGGGTTAAAACAGGTCAGAAAATAGCCTATTACTTATAAATTATGTTTTCTGATGTAAAAATCTGGCTAACATTATAAGTGGACCTCAGAGAACAGTACAAAATAATATAAAAGGCAGTTCATGACCCCTTTAATATAAAACATGATACGTTAAACCTTTTGATATTAATAGGAAAACAGGATTACTTTTTCTTTTTTAATATGATATGTTTATGAAATATATCCATTTTGTAAATTTATGCATTAAAAGATTACCATTGGAGCCACGTAACAATGAAAAATGGACACAAGAATTAGCTTCATTCTTATATTTTAATTATACATGCAACCAAATACATGAAAATAAGATATTACACAGCATAACACAGATGCACAGAGCATTTATCACAGTGTGAGGAGCAATACTGCTGTTCACTCAAATCAAGTAACTTACCGGCTGTTTCACTCAATACAAAAATGAAAAACATGTCTTTTTTTCATATTAATATTTCTGTAGTGAGTGACAATTTGGGTGTTTGGATTTTTTTAATGATAGTAATGTTATGTGTCTAATAATTGTCTGTGTATGTGAAACCACTCCATAGCAAATTATTTTGTGTGGAATGGGATTCAAACTGTTTTCAGTGAAACAGTGAAGGGTTCAGGGATAGATTGTCATTGATTCTTCATGGAGAGCCAGCAGACCTGAGCAGTTAATGTACCACAGCGAGACCGAGAGGACAGATCAGACAACCTCCAGGTCATTTTGACTGCACAAAACACAGTGAAGGCACATTCTATGATTACCATCATGAGCCCGGACTTTATACTTCAGAGACTAGACAGTGATTTGAACGGAAACGATCTGAACCACTTTGAACCAAAGTGAAGAGGGAAAAATCAAGTTGACGAACAGCCAAACTGAGCATATTTACACAGTCCAAGCAATACCAGAGACTGAATACTTACACTTTTAAATCCTGACTTCATCAGAAGTGAACACAACACGAGAATCAACTAGAAAACTACAGGAATCCAACTGTAAGTTGTAGATAAAATAATTTACATAGCATGAACAGCCTTGCATATGAAATCTAATGTACATTTTGAGTTTCTAGAGGACGACAGGGCTGGCTGTCACAAGGTTTATAGTTTATTAACTTAATGTTCTGAGTCAAAAGCCTAATAAACTGTTTTCATAAAGCACTATAACATCTAGTTCGAAATATTCATACAGTAAATGTAGATTTTTATTATTATAATTTTATCCTCCAAACTAAAATGTTGATATTTCTACTGTACTTTTTTGATAACAAGTGAAGTTGTCACATTTTGTTAAGATGAGTTATGGTTTCATATGGTTTGGAATTTAAGTGGCATTCGACATTTTTTTGCTTCATGTTTCTTAATATACCCTCTCAGAAAAAAAAGGTACAAAAGCTGTCACCTGGGCAGTACCTTTTTAAAAAAGTTACTTTGTACCTTATTTACCCCCAAAGCATGCATATTAATACTTTTTTTAAAAGGCACTGCCCAAGTGACAGCTTTTGCACTTTTTTTCATGTAGGGATTTATTATTTAAAATACCACCTCTGAGATTCACTACGGAAAAGAGTGTGACAACTAGCCCCAGTCTCCTGAATATATCAATATAATTGCATTTGGTCAACCAGGTTTAAAAAAAAACAGGTGCATGTACCCTAGATGAACATGGTTTGTAGCAATTACACATTGATTAATCAGTGGAAACCTGTATGTAATTTAGTCCTTGTTTTATTTCTGGTTATAGTCTTGAATGGCACTGAGTGACTGATTGAATGCAGCAGCAACAACCAACAAAACACTTCTTTTTACTTTCATATGTACAGATTTACTTATTCAGTGGCTGTAGACAGTAAGCAGCATAATGACAAACAACAGGAACACCAATTCTCATCCTGAAACTTTATAGCAAATACACATCTATGAAAAAGATTTTTTTAAAAGCATAGAAATGAATGTTATTACATTTGAAGGGTCAGTGGTAAATACATCGAATGAGAATAACTGCAGACCCCTAACTTCAAGTAAACATTCGTGCTTACTATAATAATATATAAATTGCCAGCATATCCACAAATGCTTTAACTGTGATGACAAATCAGCAATACTAATGATGTTTTGTTTTGCTTTTTAGTTGCACAGTATAGAACTTATTTTCTCTGTTATGCTTTTTTGTATCAATATATGTCTATTTTTTGTATTTTTTTTGCAGCTACATAAACACACACATTATTATACAGGCATATGTGGAATAATTTTTCGATACCATATTTTACAAAACTCCTGAAGACTAGAAAAATGGGTCGTGACATGATAGGCCTTGAAACCTTAAGTAGACATTTTCCGAACAGTAAACCCATTTTTGTCAGTCTGTCTGTCTCCATTTTCTTATATAAGTGTACTTCATGTTTTGTCTTGTAATGTGTTTACATATTGTGCCATGCTTTTAAAAACTGTCGGCAATTGAATTTAATCTTGGGATTCAATAGAGTGGCTCATACTTTCTCAGTTTCAATGCCACCCACAGAGCGCATTCAGCAATGTAAATTGCATGCATTATTACAGTTTCATCTTACCTATACAACAATACACCAGGCTGTGTTTTGCATGGTTAATCTGACAAATGATTGCACTTGTTTTTCCCACAGGCTTTGATCGACGGCTCCTGCATGTCCCTGGAGACTGTGATATTAAATCACATTGTCTTTTGAGGATTATATTGTTCCATAGTTCTAAGGCCTCCTTAATTCTCCAACAATATCTACATATATGATCAACAATCGTCTCATTAGGCTTTCTATTTTGCATCCTTGTGCATTGAAGAGCTCTTGATGAATTGTCCAGCTTCTTCCAAGTTTGAGAGAGTATCATCACAAAAAAAAAATCGTATTTTCCATCTAGATCAAGGCAGGGTTGGGATATCTTCTCAGACTTTCTTAAATTCTTGTGAAATGATAATCCATCTCTCATTTGTTGGGGGGTTTGAAACTACCTGGAGATTCCAAAGACGTTCCTCAGGCTGTAGCAACAGATGATTTCCTTCAGCGTTTTCCGCATCTCCTGACTCCTGAAAGCGTAAATGAGAGGGTCGATGACCGAGTTGCACATGATGAGGATGAGGTACATGTTGAAGTGCGACATGAAGCACATGCAGTAGAGGTTTCTGGGACAGGAGATCATGAGGATGAGGTGGAGAAAGAACGGAGCCCAGCAGACGATGAAGATCCCCAGAAGGATGGTCAGGGTGACGGCTGCCTTCATGCTGGCTCTCTGGTGGATGGAGTTGTAGCCCGGCAGGGCAGCGATGCGTTTGACGTGAGATCGCGCCAGCATGAACATGTGGCTGTAGAGGGAGGCCATGAGCGCGAGCATGATGAAGAACATGGAGACCAGGCACACGATGACGGAAGTGTTGTCGGAGTAGATAATGAAGACGATTCCACAGCCGGTGCAGAAGGTCCAAATCCCGCCGATGATGAGCGCGGCCCGGCGCACCGTCATGATGTTATGATATCTTAAAGCGTAAAAAATCGTGACATAGCGATCAACGGCTATAGCTAGAAGACTACACATGGATGCCACCACAGAGATGCAGATCATAGAGTCAAAAACATTGTCCATCTGTCTGATGAAATGGTCCTCCACCACCAGCTGGCGGTTGGTGAGTAAGTAGATGACGATGGTCTCCCAAGCGTTGGAGACGCTCACTAGCATGTCGGCCACGGCCAGGCTGCAGACGAAGAAGTACATGGGCGAGTGGAGGTTTTTGTTTTTCACTATGGCGCAGATGACCAGGATGTTCTCCAGTAGACTGACGATGCCCAGGATGAGGAACACCTCAGTCGCGATGTTGAGCTGCTCGCATGCTTTGGGCTTGTTGTGGGATGGGGTCTCGGTGGCGTTGAGGAGATATGAAACAGAACTGGAGTTGACATGGAAGGCCCAAAGGGACAGGGTGGCCTCTGAAGTGTTCATTGTGGATGAGGGATTCAGTGGGAATGTTGTAGGCTTTTCTTGGAGTCACTGGGTTGGTGGGTTGGGCATCTTTAACCTGTGTGAAATGAAATAGATAATGTTTAAACTAAGAAGAATATCTTAAAAATGAAGGTTCTTGATGGTTCCATGAAGAACCTTTAACATCCATGGAACATTTCTATTGCACAAAAGGTTCTTAGAAGTGGAGAAAGTTTCTTGAGATTATTCAAATGTTCTTCACACTAAGGCCCTGTTTACACTAGTGCGTTTCCTTTGTAAAACAGTGTTTTAAAATGAAAACGATCCTCGTCTACACTGGCATTTTCACTGCATTTCAGAAATGATCTCCGTTTACACTACACAACCTAAAATGCATGTCACATGACCATTCATGCAGGTACTACCATAGATATGTTTAGGTAGATTCCCTATTATTTAGATGGCGGATGCGTCTGCGTGCTTAGAGCGGTTGAATGGAGAATCTACGTATACATATCTATGGGTACAACAATGAGCATGATGTTATTGTTTACACGGTCGTCAAGGATACGTAGAGCTAATGCTGGCAATGGGCAGCTACTCCTTCGTTTTCAAAAGTCTCCGTTTTGCTACATTTAGACTGAAATGCAACCCCGGAGTTTTCAAACTAAAACAGGGTCTGCAGCATTTTCAAAAGTCTCCGTTTTGCTACATTTAGACTGAAATGCAACCCCGGGAGTTTTCAAACTAAAACCGGGTCTGCAGCATTTTCAAAAGTCTCCGTTTTCGAGGGTCAAAAACACTGGAGTAGTGTAAATGACAGGCGTAACCGTAGCAAAAGTTATGCGTTTTACAATGAAACGCACTAGTGTAAACGCAGCCTGAGATATTGTTCTTTTAAGAACTGTTCACTGAAATGTTCTTTGGGAAACCAAAAATAATTCTTTTTTTGGAATTACTAACCCACGTTCATTGAAAATACATGCTTGTGGCAAAGCTTCTGCAACACCAATATTACATAGCCTAGTTTACTGCACATTTCACAGCAGTTTCAAAGTGAAATGTCCAGTGAGTGGTGCAAAAATGCGTGTTCAATATGTGACCATGGCCACTTTTTTATTACGTTGGTACAGGCACGTATTGCAGCACTATTATTGCATCAGTTTAGGTGCATATTGCAGCATTTTTTAAATTCAGCTCAGGCAAACTTAGCTGATAGCAGGGGCAGGTCAGGATGATTCCAAGGGCCCAGCGAGGGAAAGAGGGCCCAGGACGTGAGTTTTACTGAGGGGGGTGCCAGAAACCATTGCGGTAGTGTTAAAGAATGCAAAAATAATATAGAAACGCATTTGCACATGCAAGTGTGCTATTTTAACTTCCTTACAGGCCTACGTGGGTTTTAGCTGTTTTGTCGAACCATAGTTTTACTGGATTCATACTGGAGCGCTTCACCTCACGTGTAATGCCGTATCGTGTGAGCTACCGACAAACCTTTAGAAAACCATTATAAAACTCGTACATATGAAACGGTATACGTGACACGAATTTTCAAAAGTATCAGTTTTCAAGTCTTGTGTCATGTTAAAATTGTTTTGAAGACATAACATATTATTGTGCAAAAGTGAGGCTTTTTAATCAAAACTCTGGCTGTGTAAATCATACTTTGTGTGAAAAGGAATGAAAGTTGTCAGTTTTACTGCCTCTAGTGCTTATTTCAACTAGAACCTGCAGAGATTTGTATGTGTATAGGTACGTTTTTTGAGTTTTGCAGAAATGTAGGTACAGGCATACTATGTATTTCCAATGAGCCAGGGTAGGGAATCAATGTGAAAACCCTTCTTTATTTAAGAATGTATATTGGAAAATGTGAGTGGTGCTCACTCATGCAAAGCTTGCATCCAGAATGGTAGGATGTTGTGGTTAACAGGGCATTGCTGTATGGTTGCTAGGGTGTTCTGAGCGGTTGCTATATGATTGCTTACATCTTCAAATGAAAAGCATCCACACTCTGACATTTTAGATATGCCTTGAAACCCTTCATCAGTGAAAGCCCATGGGAATTTTCTCCTGTTGAACCATCTATCAGAGAATAAATGGTAATCTGATCACTTAGAAAAGTAATAGCTCGCTTTTCCTCAAAAAGCCTCATGATTTGAGGAATGAATTATGTGTGTAGCAAAAAGGCTGCAGAGGGAGTTGGAACTGAAAGTCCCCTTGAATCAGAAGGCAACCAGTGGTATATTGTGTGTCTGGTGCTTTTACTGTTTAATTAAATTGATGTAAATTTCAAACATCTTAATTATCAGTCATAACCCACAGGGCATAGAGGAATCATTCACTGTGAAATATTATTGTTATTATGAAATGACTTCAATTAAATATACAACATAATGAATATAATACATAATTAATATAATTCATCCATTCATCTACAGACAATTTAGTGTCTCAAATTCAGCTATGCCGTATGTTTCTGGACTATAGGGGAAACTAGAGCGCCCGGAGGAAAACCACCCACGCAGACACATTGAAAACACGCAAACTCCACACAGAAAGGCCTCAGGCTCGGCCAGGACTTAAACCAGAGACCTGGCTGTGAGGTAACAATGCTACCCACTGAGCCACCATGCCACCCACATTAGTATTATAGAGTGCAATTCAGATGTACAGACCTGGGATTATTCCATTTTATTTTATTATTTGTCTAAATTGAAAAATGCATAAATTTACATAGAATATTTTTAATTAGTATTTCACACTAATGACACAAATTTGGGGTTGGTAACATTTATTAATGTTTTTGAAAGCAGTCTCTTTTGCTGCAAGGCTTCATTTATTTGAACATAAATACAGTAATATTGTAAACAATTATTAAATTTTAAAATGTGTAAATATGTAATTTATTCCTATGATGCAGAGCTGAATCTTCAGTGTCACATGATCCTTCATGAATGTTGATTTGTTGTTCAAGAAACATGATTATTATCAATGTTGAAACCAGCTTCATATGTTTGTGAAATGGAGCATTTTATTCATTCTTTGAGGAATAGAAAGTTCAAAAGAACAGTACTTATTTGAATTAGAAATCTTTCGAATGGTATATTCCACAAAAATCACCTGACAGCTGGAATAGCTACGTAAACGGGGCTTCTTGTCCCAGGTGAACGGGTTACCTTGTTATGGGTAAGGAATTCATATTTTAAATTTTTGTTGTTCTTTTTAAGAACAACTAAAAATTGTCTAATATTTCCATTGGTCAGACTTTAGAATAGGTAACACTTATTAACTATTAACTACGACTTTTCCCTCAATAAATTCTTAATTTGCTGCTTATTAATAGTTAGTAAGGTAGTTGTTAAGTTTAGGTATTGGGTAGGATTAGGGATGTAGAATAAGGTCATGTAGAATAAGGCATTAATATGTGTTTAATTAGCACTAATACATGGCTAATATTCTAGTAATATGCATGCTAATAAGCAACTAATAGATGTAACCGTAAAATAAAGTGTTACCTTTCCATTTACTTCCCCATAAAATATACTGGATGATGCTTCATCACCCTGTACATGCTGAATTTAGCTGTAAATATGTTACATGATCTCAAGGACGGCATCTTCCTCTATCCTTCCGTAAAGCCTCTAAATATTCGGTAATATTTAGTATAGGGACCAATTCTCACTTTTAACAAGTTGCTTATTAGCATACCTATTATTAACATATTGGCTGATTATTAGTACTTATAAAGCACATATTCTGCATGAACATATTCTACATCCCTAATCCTACCCAATACCTAAACTTAACAACTACCTTACTAACTATTAATAAGCAGCGAATTAGGAGTTTATTGAGGCAAAAGTCGTAGTAAATGGTTTGTTAAAAGTGAGAATTGGAGCTTAAAATAAAGTGTGACCTAACTGATGGTAGCAGTGAAGCTTGCCTCAGTATACCTCACTAAAAGAGCATAAAGATCACAAAGAATTCAGGATGAAAACCAAACTGCGTGCATGTGTCTGCTAATAGAAGCTCCACTGTATGGCATTTTGAAAAAAAAAAAAAAGGTGTTATTTTCTAGCTTTCCTGGATGTCGCCCACATCCGGAGGACAAACCTTTGATCACACACAGACCCAGACGATACCTAATTACGCTTATGAATTCTTCTCTGGCACTAATTCATCATCTCTCTCTCTCTTTAATCTTTGAGATAGCACTTTAAAAGGTTGAAAAAAACATGATCGCGCCCCAAGGTCTTCCAGCGACATGAAATCTAAGCACTAAGCACATCCTCAAAAGCATATGATCATCCGTTTCGTGACAGATGGCCAGTACGGTTTTGAAACAAGCCCATTGTTCATAAAAAACAGCCCTGCAAGTATGTTACCAGTGAATTACTTTTCCTGTGAAAAAGGAGATTTATTATGGCTACTGGTGAGCGTTGCTCAGGTCTCTGGATAAAAGATCTTCTATCTGAATGTATGCGTCAGAAGGCTTTGCTCAATAGTGTGTTTCTACTATCTGCTGATAACTCTACAGTAAATGAGTCACCGCCCGACAGAACAGAGGAACAAGAAAGTAAGAAGCACACAGGTTCACAGCCAAATCAAATGACTGTACTGACGGGCTGATGGTGGGAGAGCAGTAAATAATGAGTGCTGAGAGCTGGACGAGTCAAACAGAAACACAGAAATGACGAAATCTGTTGTTTTACAGTCTCTCCATCCTACTAATGACTTCCTACAGCACCTGATCATTTCAGCATGGACTAGTTCAGTTTATGAGTGAATGAGCCTTGAATACTGGTAATACACTATTAAGAGATTCATTATTGCAATATTTAATTTAAATTAATTTAACCGCTGAATGTACTGACAAGCTTTTATGTTAACCTAAAATATAGTTTAATGTCTTTTCCATTGAAACTTGTATGTCATGTATTTAAATGTATTTGTAATTACACATTTACAATGATGAAGTTTCAATTTTTTGTATGTATATTAGCTTAAAATAGTCAAATAACACAATATATAGTTAAATTGATAATCAGGTGTGCTTTAGCATGTTAGTCAACCTATCAAAATAAGTGTAATTCTTTAAACAGCAAAATGTAATTTAAACGATTTAAAATGTACTTTAAAGCAAAACTTTCAATATATATTTTATACAGTATATATATTATTTATATATTATATATATTATTAATTGATACATTATATATGTGACCCTGGAGCACAAAACCAGTCTTAAGTCGCTGGGGTATATTTGTAGCAATAGCCAAATATATATTGTATGGGTCAAAATTATCCATTTTTCTTTTATGCCAAAAATCATTAGGATATTAAGTAAAGATCATGTTCCATGAAGATATTTTGTAAATTTCCTACCGTAAATATATCAAAACATAATTTCTGATTAATAATATGCATTGCTAAGAACTTCATTTGGACAAATTTAAAGGGGATTTTCTCAGTATTTAGATTTTTTTGCACCCTCAGATTCCAGATTTTCTAATAGTTGTATCTCGACCAAATATTGTCCTATCATAACAAACCATACATCAATGGAAAGCTTATTTATTCAGCTTTCAGATAATGCATAAATCTCAATTTCTGAAAAATTGACACTTAAGACTGGTTTTGTGGTCCCGGGTCACATACATTATAACATGCACTTTTTAAAAGTGTATTTTAGTGTAAGACACTGTCATGAAAGTATACCTTGTTAGTGGCCTTTTATTTCATTAATTTTGTTATGATGTGAACAGAGGAAGTGTGTGGATCCATATGCAAAGCTTTATTCAGAGACGTGGTCAAAAACAGGCATGGGTCGACAACAACAACAGGTACGGTGTAGGCAACACAAAGAGTAATCCAACTACAGACGTGATCAGTCTCCGGCGAACAATATCCAACAGGGCAAAGCAAAGAGAGAGGACATACACACGGACATCACTGTGCCCCCTCTCCGGACCAAGGGGGACGGTCGGACTTTAGTTTAACGTGTATAATAGTCTAACTGATTGGTTATTTCATGTATTTGTATATGAAATAAAAAAAACATTCAGTGCGGAAAAACATTTTTCAAGGCACGTCAGTGTCTATAACTTTTTATCTTTTTGAGCATTATCAACTCTGGATGATGGATAGTAAAGCCTAGAGTGTCTTCTTTCCAAAGATACCTAAATTGTGTGTGTAGCACACTATTGTCAGGAACTTTAACCATTTTAATTTAGGTAGGTCATTTTCACCTGTGAGGCCCAAAATGGGGGGTGCTGGCTAACAGGTTAAGAAGCTACATAAATACTTAAATGTTTCCCAGAAGACAAAATAAGTAAAATAAGTTTACACCCCCAGTTCTTAAAGCATTGTGTTGCCTTCTTGTGCGTCAGTAAATGTTTTCACTTTATATAGTAGTTATGTATGAGTCCCTCAATTTTCCATGTGAAAAGATGGATCTCAAAATCATACAGTCACTGTTGGAAAGGGTTCAAATATGAAGAAGATGCTGGAAAACCAAAGAATGTGCAGGAGCTGGAGGATTTTTCTGAAGAACAGCAGGCAGTTTAACTGCTCAGGACCAACTAGGGATTCATTTTTATAAATTCAGTTATTATTATGTCTTGTGAAGAATATATAAACATCTGTTATGTGAAATAGCTTATTCAGGACAGTATTAAATAAACAATAACATGCAATTTTCATGATCCCTCTTATTTTGTTAAAATTATTAACATTTTGCACATTCTGCAAGGGGCATATAAATTTATGAGCACAACTGTGTGCTGTGCTGTGGGCATGAATAATGCTTCAAATCATGTAGCATTTTGAGAAAAAAAAAAAGAAAATCAAGTATAAATCCCACAGATTTACATTGACAAGGGGTCCTGCACATATCTACTGTGTAAGGAGGATGCAAACATCATAGAGACTGTAGCAACAGAACAGTCTATCAATGCTCAGAACAAACCAATAAATGAAGGAAAATGGTGTTATATAACAGTGTTATATTATAATAACTGTAGAAAAGTCCTTTAACTAAGGTCATTTGTGAAATGCACTGCAGTGGTGACTCATGCTCATGGCATCAATAAAACTTGAGAGAACTTGAGTGAGTGTGAGACAGCAACAGTGTTTCAGTCCAGCAATCGCTTATCCATCTTGTAACATCTTTATTGTTCATGGAAGTCTGTTTCATTATGTTTAACATAATGACTGTGATTTGAACAAGACCTGTTCCTGCGGTTTATCCATCAAGTACCCTTGCAATCTGAGGAAATTATATTGGTCCTGGAGCATGTCATACTTGATGATAGAATACTTGAAAGCTTAGCTACATTCTCAGAAATGAAAGGTACAAAAGCTGTCACTGGGGCAGTACCTTTTCAAAAGGTACATATTACATACCTTATTTACCTCTAAAGTACATTAAAGGTACATATTAGTGAATTATGAAAAGACATTTCCCCAGAGACAGCTTTTCTGAGTGCATAATGCAAATGATTTGAGTTTAAATTGAGTTGTTGTTGTTTTTTTTATAATCTGATGTACAACTGACATATTTTCAGAATCAAGGCAGAGGGAGGAAAAATTATAAGCGGCCAACAACATTACACAAAGTACAACTGTGAGTATATAATGTTTCTGTGGGAATATTTGCTTTGCAAACTTTACCAACAATGCCAGGTGAAAAAAACATAATACGATAAATAAATAAATAAAAAATGCTTGCAGGTCCCAGGTGGCAGAAGAGAAAATCTGGGCTAGATTGTAGCCTAGTGCAAACACTTTAATATCGAGATTTGACATTTCAAAGGATTTCATGTTTTTTTCTTTCTTTTTTTTCAGAAATGTGTCATCAGTAGATAAAAGCAAAGCTTACTCACTCCCATTTATACAAGGACTTACACATACTGTAGATCCAGTGCTCAAATACTCATTTTAGTTTGATTTAAATAATAAATAAAACTTTAATGTTTGATGTAAATGATCTGATATTCCAGAGCTTCGGATAATCATGTTCTCAAATTTTTAGTCAATACTCACATTTGGATTGGAAAATAAAATAAAATAAAATAACTAGTTTAAATAACTTTGTTAAAATGAGCTGAAGCAACACTAAAGCATTTGTTGAACGTTTTGTCACCACTTCATTTTTTTTTTGTTCAATCCACTTAAATTTGTGGGTTTAAGTGAATAATTTTGAGTCTACATGAATATTTTTACATAACTAACCGGGCAGTGGATCTGTAGTTTTCAGCATGCTTTGCATTGTGTTAAAGTTAAGTGTGATTTTATTTTGTTTTTCAGTATTAATGGAGATTTAGTAGAGTTTCTATTGTTTTTGTGGTTAACATTGTGCATAAACGTGGTCTTTAACTTTTTTAACATGCTATAGTTAACTTATTCTAACTAATTGACTCTTATCTAGCAGGAACCTAATTGGATCTATTAAGGTGATTCAACAAGACATTTGTTTAAATGAACTTGTTTTAGTCTTATTGTATGGACCTCAACTAACTGAGTGGAAATGCTTTCTTCATTTAATTAAGTTTATTGAGCATATTAGCTATTTTTTAGTCTGTGTCTAATGTCTAGGCCATTACATGCTTTTAAGAGTCCTCTAAAACAGATGCTGTCAGAGTACATGATTAATTATGAGCGTCGGTGCTGGCAGACGGTGGAGTTACAGCATCTTCCAGAGGGGAATAACTGAGCCATGCTGACCTGCAAAACCCTGACCCCGTAAGAAGAAGAAGCCCACCGTTGGGACATTTTAAACAACATCTGATTCAACACATTTGTGCATATTCTACCTAAATTCATTACCTGCCCGCTTCAAAAGTCCAGTGGAAATAGCACCAATCATCTTTGATTATTTTCATATGATTTGGTATGAATTTTTCTAGTTTTCAAAGAAACTGCTGAATTTGGATAAAGTGTATTTTTGGCAGATAACTATTTTAGTGCTAGAAATAGTTTTAGAATATTTTTAGAAGAAACCAGTAGAGATTCGCTGGATGGAGAGAATCTTAAACAGCATCCATTCCTCAGGCCACATTCAGATTGTGCACTTAGAGGGCAAATGCATCTTTTTCACTTTTAAAATAAATGGATTTCCCTTCTTTTATATATTTATGTTTTTTTTTAACCCACTGGACAGCTTTACTCCCATCCATGGAAAAACAATCTCTAAACCCACGTGTAGATCAATTCACTGATTACGGAAATGACTTGTGTTTGTCCAAAAATACTTTGCTTTTAGATTTATCTGAAGTAGTAATAAATACGGAGCCTGTTTGCTTTTTTACTTCACACTTTATTAAGTGTTATTTATTTATTTTAAAAAGAAGCGAGTAAAAATGAGTGTCTGAGAACATTAACTCTGTTTTCCATAATGAAGTTGTTTCTGGCATGTACAGACACAGTTCTCTGTGAAATTGTTTCCCATCACATACTGCCTTATGTAAGGGATGATATACATCCAGCCAGTTGTTATCGCAGAATAAAAGGATTTATTCTGCAATATGGGCATTTAAATCACTCTTTAAAAGAGGACATGCTGTAGAACAGTAGGAAGAATTGTCTCCATACTGCCAACCATCTATGTATGTCAAACCAAAAATTTAAAACCGTAAAAGAAGAAGTGATCAAGTGTTCCAGGAAAAAGAAGCAGGAAAAAACTGCAAGGATTCACCTCGAAATGAAATCTTTCCAGAATAATATGACAATATTAGCTTGAGTACAGTTGTATCCAGTTGCACTACATGAAGCCTTGGACTCTAATTATTAGACACTATTACAGTTTGAGAACCACTGCTTTAAAAATTAGCAACAAAATTAAAAAAGCAAAAAATAAAGCTTGGGGAAAATAAAATAAAATAAAATAAAATAAAAATAAATAAATAAATAAATAAATAAAAATAAATAAATGTAGCATATACTGCAGTTATTTAAACATGGCTGTGAATAAAACATTTCTGCCCTAAATTTTGCTCCACATCCTGGTACGAATTTAAAAATAGCAGACAGTTTCAGGCTCCTCATTAGAAAGTAGTGTTTTGACAGCAGACATCATTTCTATTCACCCCGTTGTCCAATCTCTGTCTCCCTCCTTGTGTGATTTTGACCTATAGTTTGTACCTCAGAGACCACCACCTGCATTCAGACTCATCCCGCATTAATTCAGCTCCTCAAGAGTTCCTATGAAAGGAACAGATTTCATTCATTGACACACATGCACATTCTTTTGCAGAAATCTAATTGGTCCGTTCTGCTCTGTGTAGTGCATGTGAATCACAGAAGCCTCTGGGACCCCACACAAAGACTGCAATTGATCTGCCAGCATTGTGCATTTCTCATTGCAATGAATCAAATTCAGATACAGAATCCTTTTATGATCTCATGGCCTGTTCTCAGGGGTGAGACATTTCTGGAAATTGTGTTAATTTTTTGAAAGCGTATAACACCTTTACAGTATTCAGCAACGGCTGCAGACACATGCTGTTTGCGGAGCGCAGGAGGATGAGTCACTGACCTCCAAAGCAGACGAATCCTGATGAGTAAAGATTGCTTTTTACAAGCCAAACTTTTATGATGTGTGGTTAGAAGAAGACTCTGGATCATTCCTGTTATGGTTGGGATTTGAACACATTGTTCATAATAACTTCATTATAATTTTTGACCTTTTTCAACCTTTTTGAGGTTTTGGTATTATCTTCCCTTGGGGAAAATGTAGTGTTAAACTGCTGCATACTTCAAATCTTAAAAGTATATTTAAAGAAAAAAAATAGTACTTGCAGACTATAATGTTAAAGGTGGTTTGGTTTAAAAACATTTTTTGTTATGCAGGTTGAAAGTCTCTTCACATCCCGATAGGATGATTTCCAGGGAGGGTGGGATCTTATGCTTTCAAAGCTAGCTTGCTATATTGCTCTGAAATTGTCTACTCTACCTTTAAGTGTACTTAAGTGTATTTTAAATATTGTCAAATTAAGAACGAAAAAGGAAATCATTAAAATAATCTTGTGTTGTGTTTAATGAAGTACACTTATTTGGATGTTCAGACTTACTAAAGCACATGTAAAGTACTTGATTATCAATTTTATGATCGTTTGAATTTAATATATTTTAAATCTACTAAACTGCAACTTCACCATTACAAATGTGCAATTACAAAAACATTTCAAAACACATGATATGCATCAATAAAAACTGCATTCAAATATATTTTAGTTTATTATAAATGCCTGTCAGTACATTCAGCAGCACACTTTACCATATTTCAAAGACAATAGAATTATGAAATTACAAAAAAGAGGCACTTAAGTCCTTTTTACTGCTATAATTAGGTACCTGTGTGAAGTCAATAAACTACTCTTTATTTATAATTATTTATAATTACATTTAATATAAATTTAAACTATAATAAACTTGTAAAAATTTCCAAAGGGTTACCAGTTTTTAGTCATTTTATCAGGAATGTTTTATCGTGATAATCCATCAAAATTGTTGCTAATATTTAATGATGCTTGTGCTGTTGCTTTCCCTCCAAAAATGATGTCACTTTCTGGAGAATGATGTCATTGAGAAACTGGATTTTGTTAGGAAAGTGATGATCATAAAAAAAATACATGCATACATGCATACATACAGTGCCCTCCACTAATATTGGCACCCTTGGTAAATATGAGCAAATGCGGCTGTGAAAATAAATCTGCATTGTTTATCCTTTTGATCTTTCACTCAAAAAATTCACAAAATTCTAACCTATCATTGAAGTAAAACAATTGAAAGTGGGGAGAAAATTTTATGATGAAATAAATGTTTTTCTCCAATGAATGTTGGCCACAATTATTGGCACCCCTAGAAATTCTTATGAGTAAAATATCTCTGAAGTATATTCCCATTCATATTTACTTTTTTTAGCACACCAGGGTGACTAAGAGCATGAGATTGTCCAGCCATGACTTCTGTTCCACAGAAATATAAATAAGAGGAACATAAAGCCCAAATTCCCTTAATCGTCCATCACAAGGAGCAAAACCTAAGACTATAGTTCTGATGTGCAGAGCAAGGTTGTTGAGCTTCACAAAATAGAAAGTGGCTGTAAGAAAAGAGTTAAAGCATTGAAAATCCTCATTTTCACCATCAGGGAAATAATTAAGAGGTTCCTATCAACTAAAGATGTTATGAATCTGCCTGGAAGAGGACATGTGTCTATATCGTCCTAATGCACGGTGAGGAGGAGAGTTTGAGCTGCTAAAGACTCTCCAAGGACCACAGCTGGAAAACTGCCGAGATTAGTTGAGTCTCGGGGTCAGAAACCTAAGAAAAAATTATCAAACAGCCCCTACATCACCACATGATGTTCCAAAGAGCTTCAAGAAAAATTATCCTCGCTCATCCAAAAACAATCTCCAGCATATTCAGTTATCAGACACGACTGGAACTTCAAGTGACACTGGCTTCTGTGGTCAGATGAAACTGGAAAAAGAGCTTTTTGGCAGCAAACCCACCAGATGAGTTTAGTACAAACAGGGATAAAAAGTACCCCATGTCCATGGTTAAATACACTGCTGGATCTTTAATGTTGTGGGCCTATATTTCTGCTGGAGGTCCTGGACATCTTGTTTAGATGCATAGAATCATGAATTCTATCAAATACCAACAGATAAAAAATCAAAACCTGACTGCCTCTGTTAGAAATCTTATAATGGGCCATGTTTGGATCTTCCACCAAGACAACGATCCAAAACAAACATCAAAATCAACACAAAAATGGGTCACTGAGCACAAAATGAATTTTTTACCATAGCTGTCCCAGTCCTCTGACTTGAACCCTGTAGAAAATGAGTGAGGTGAACTGAAGAGAAGAAGCAGTGAATCTGAAGGATCTGGAGAGATTCTGGATGAAGAAAATGGTCTCTGATCTCTTGTCAGATGTTCTCCAAACTCTTCAGGCATTATAGGAGAAAACTCAGAGCTGTTACCCTGGGAAAAATTACATTGCAATAATTGGGTGCCAATAATTGTGGCCAACATGAACTAGAAAAAGCATTTATTTCACAATGAGATTTTCACCCCACTTTCAATTGTTTTACTTCAATGATAGGTTGGAATTTTGTGAATTTTTTTGAATAAAAGATAAAAAGGATAAACAATGCAGATTTATTTTCACAGCCGCCTTTGCTCATATTTACCAAGGGTGCCAATATTAGTGGAGGGCACTGTACATACATAAAAGCTATAAATTGATCACCATTTAAAACATTCCCAAGAAATCATGCTCTGTTTCAAATAATTGAGCCACTATAAAATTATCAGGCTCCTATGAAAATAACATTTTTGAAAAAAAAAAGAAAAAAAAGAAAAAGGTATTCAATAACTGACTAATAACCTTTTCGTTGGCATTAAGGTGAAATTACTGAACCTGAACATAGCAACCTGATAAAAAATGCTCATTTAAAAGACAACAAATCTCAGAAAAGTCTCATACAGACTTAGAGGTTTTTGCATCTGTAGTCTTCAGTTGTAACATTAATACATTTAATATTACCCTTAATAAAATTAATATACATTTTAATGAATCCCAGTGTCTTTTTTGTATTGCTTTTTCCTCAGTAATCTACTTAAATCTTTTATATTTTATAAAATAAACATGTTAAACATTATTTTAAAAAATAAAATGGAAATCATATTAGTTTTCTCTAAGAAAACCCCTTACCTTCAGTAAAAGTGCTTAACATAGAGATTTAAGTGGATTACGGAGGAAAAAGCAATACAAAAAAGACACTGGGATTCATTAAAATATTAATTTTATTAAGGGTAATATTAAATGTATAGCACTTTTACTGAAGGTAAGGGGTTTTCTTAGCGGAAACTAATGCGATTTCCATTTTATTTTTTAAAATAATGTTTAACAGAAATATTTTATAAAATATATTAAACTGTAGACAGACTGGCAATATGAATATATGCTGTATAGGAATGATCCACCTTGTAATTACACATAATTCACAAGCACAAAGATATGAAATGAACGTGTAATAATAATTTTAGCTTGATGTCACCTTAAATTAACCTCCATGCACATGGAGCAAACACACGCAAAATGTGTCATATGAGAAGTTATAATAACCGGTCTGTGCGTCATCTGTTTCAGATCATCGTGGTCACAGAGTTATGAAAGCGCTGAAGTCTCCTCACATTTAGTGGCTCATTCTTGTGGTGTGCTGCTGCCACAAACACTGAGCTCTTTTACAGATCAATGAGGGGGGTTTTCGGATGATGCCTCGGAATATTTCACAATGAATGTGTTTATTCTCTGTTGTGGATAAACATGTGCAGAACAGCTTGCTTTCTAAAGAGAGCTTCAAAATGTCCTGGTGTGACACTTCATGAATAAAACATGTCGGGAACACCTTGTGCTCCTCCAGTCTAATGACGCTGAGACCTCGTTTCTGAGTGCTGGGATAATCAACTGTCTTGTTTACTCTTCACAATCCTTAACCCCTCAGCTTATGCTTTTAAATTTAAAAAGAAATTAAAGCCAGACCTATAGAATGGATGAACCGCAGGAAGTCTTTACAACAAGCACGAAATATGGTAATCAGGGTACATTTCTATTCTACACCATATCCAAAACATTTAAAAGTGCGCTCATGGGTTTCTGATGGAATCTGCAATACATACATCTCGCACTTGAATTTCAAATAACCTTGCAGCATGAATAGACAAATAGCTGTTTCAGGCTTTGTCTGACTAGCTGTTCTGCTGCTATTTCTAAGAAGTGAACAAGAAAATATTTTCACTACATTGTTTTCTGAAAACCTGGTTTCAGAGTTGGGCAACAAAATCTACAGACCTGGGTGAAATATGGAAGTAAAGCCATTTTTAATGTAATTTTCAATTCAAATGACAAACGTTATTAATGATATAGCGCAAGCTACTAAATTGTATTTCTTAACTAAAATTTAAAAATAAAATGATCACATTGCACTTATGAAAAAGAACACTAACATATGTTAAAAGAGTACTTATTATAGAAATAATAAGTGTGAACTGATTGTAATTTATTCGCATGTTAATTGCAGTTCGGTGAAAATGCATTATAGTTTATCTTTATACTAAATGCAGTTAGCTGAACTAATTTAGAGTGCTTCTTAAGTAGTACATCTTTACATGTAATTTCACAATTTTGTTTATATTGTCACAGAAATATGGTTAAAGTGAACTGCTAAACATTCTGACAAGCATTAATGATACTCTAAAATACACTTTAATGTAATTTCTATTGAAACTTGTATGTTACGCATTTAAATATATTTGTAATTACACATTTTTTAATGATGAAGTTGCAATTTAGTAAAATAAATTCATTTTAATGCAAAAATGAATAACACACTTCACTGTAAAAAAAAAGAAAAGAAAAGAAAAGTTGAGCCAACTTAAAATTTTAAGGCAACTCAAAAATCTGCTGAAGCTGGTTGCCTTAAAATTTTAAGTTGGCTCAACTTTTCTTTTTTTTTACAGTGTACAGTTAAAATCATAATCAAGTACTTTACATGTGCTTTATGTTAGTCAACACATCAAAATAAGTGTACTTCATTAAAACACGACAAAATATTATAAAAACAATTATTTAAAATGTACTTCAAAGTAAAATTTTATTTTGATTTATTATTACAAAATGCACTTTTTAAAAGTGTGTTAGGAAACTGAACTCACTACATTTAAATGCCCTTTTATTTATTTAATATTATATTATATGCAAAAATATACTGTTAAGATTTAGAGTACACTACAAGTGCACATTCAACACAATTAAGCACACTTCTTTTTCACAAGGCTGTGTGTTGCCTTTAACATTTTTGCTGATCATGAATTGTTTTACTATGGATTTTTCTATAAAAGGCTGTTTATTATGACAGCTTACCCCATATAGTGTGACAACATGCTGATATTGTGTATCTCTGTGTCTCCTGTACATAATACAGGAATATACTGGACAACAGAGAAAGCCAGACCGAGGAAATGATGCAATGCACTGAAGTCATTGCTAATATTTTCTGACTGACTTGTACTTTTAAAACAGGTTCAGGTTTCTTTATTTGTAGCCATAGGTTTGCAGCGTACGAGTTCATACATCTCGGCACACTTTTAACAAACAACACAGACAGTGTACAGCATAATAAATATGTTGAAAGTGCTCCAAATTCCCATCATCACTTGCAATATTTCAAGACTTGTTCAACTGAGTGACAGCTGCTGAAACAAAGCCCTTTTTATATCACTTTCTTTTGCACTGTTGGACTATAAACCTTCGTCCAGAAGAAAGAAGCTAACAATTCACTGCACAAAGAAGTCGTCCTTTAAGATCGAGCCATTCGTCTGCTGTAACTGTCTGATATACAGAGACGCTGGGCTAAGCTGCAACTCTCCAGACAGCCTAATAGATCATGTAACAAAGAATGTCCCTTCTTAAAGATAAATTTCCAAACCAACATAAAAATCGATTCAGTAAAAACACAACGGAATAAAGTCATCAAGGTTTTGTCAATGACTGTGAAAATGGGTGCCCATTTTTCATAATTTGCTTCAAAGTTCAGTTTTGAGTCAATAGATATTTACAGGATTCTATGTGTGAACAATTGTCTGAAGATTTTACAGTCAAGAAAGTTAAAAATGCACGATAGCATTGTGAAAATGCCACATTTATTAACTAGAACCATAAGCTACAAGCTACATTTGCATGAAGCAATGTACTACATATTTGCTATTTAGCAAAAAACAGCATCTCACAACCCATCTAAAAATATCAAAGACACATATTTTGGCCATTTTTCTTACATAACACTGAACAGAGAGTCTTCACATACAGTATGTGGCATTTATCAATGACGTGATGCAGATCTGGGTTGATTCCCGGGGCTCATTAAAGCAGGGAGCATCTGAATCAGGCCTGTGGATTTAAACCCCACTCCAAATAAACAACCTCCTTTATCTAGGGCTGCGTGGATGTTTATTGCTTTTTCTTAAATAAGCTCAGAGGACCTTCTTGACCTTCAGTCAAGCCTAACGTTCCTGCTGTGGTTTGCGTCCATGCACCACTGCAGCAGGCACACACACACACACACACAGAGAGAGAGAGAGAGATGTGGCATGATTTGCACACACACCCACGCAGCTCTGACTCAGTCCCACGAACACACTCTGCAATGCCTAATGCTGGATGCGTCTCAAACCCAGAGATCCACCTACCAGCATTTTTGGCATCAGAGGTGCTTTCCAAGTCAGTAGATCTCACATTCTCAGCATCTATTTATGCCGTGCCTACAAAGACACTACAAAAAGCACATAAATAGTACAGATACATACAGACAAACACAAGCAGCTGAACTGACTCACATCGCACCTACTGTATAATGGTTGAGAGTATGCTGTCTATTAGCACTGAAATGCCATATGAGAGATAATTTGGACCATTTGCTTCAATTAACCAATTAAAAAAGCCAGTTTATTTGAGGCATCACTCAATAGCTTTCCCAGAAGTCTCTCTGCAGTGTTTCACGTGTCACTTTTGTACTGAATCAAATATTTAGTAAATGATGTTTTAGCTTCGGATGTTGGACGCCAACATGTCAACATTCATCAGTTTACAAACACTTTGCAAATTGATTGGACTAAATCGTTATGCATTATTTTCATATAGTAAATTTAAATAGCTATAACTGTTTTTGATTGTGTAAAATGCTGTCGCTGCGCAGCATCTAACATGTTACTGTCCATTAGTTAGCTGCGTGTTTATTAAGGCATTTAACTTCAAAGTCCATAATCCATAATAACACTTCCTCCAGTGAAAAAGTCCATCCCCTGTTGTCTCTCACATCAAAATCCACCCATATTTGTTTAGAGCTGTTTTAGACTGTTTTTAACGATGCTTAATCTGTGCAGATATCTCTCCTGATTCAGACCAGACAACCTTTTAACTGGAGAAAACAATATTACGGACAGAGAACTCGTATTTTAGCCGGAAACAACAGTTTGAAGTTAAAATGCCTCAAGGATGGATTTGCTTCTTACAAACATGCAGCTTTTATTTATTAAGTTACATAGATTGTGTAAAATGTTGTTGCTATGCTGCATCTGGCATGTTATTGTTTTATGAAAACATATTGCAATATACATCATTTGTTGAACACTGTTAAGAATATGTTTTTGATTGGGTCATATTCTGCACTATTTATGATTCCATGTCACATCATTGTTTTTATTATATTAAAAGTGTAGAGAGTGACCATGTTTTGTTTTTTTTTCAGTGTATTGATTTGCCTACCATTTGTATAACCACAGTTTTACTACAAATATCATGGTTAAACTATGGTTTGTGTAGCAAAACCATGGTTAATTTGTGGTCATGGATTTTTGTCTTTATTTGTGACCCTGGAGCACAAAACCAGTCTTAAGTCGCTGGGGTATATTTGCAGCAATAGCCAAAAATACATTATATGGGTCAAAATTATCAATTTTTCTTTTATGCCAAAAATCATTAGGATATTAAGTAAAGATCATGTTCCATGAAGATATTTTGTAAATTTCCTACTGTAAATATATCAAAACTTCATTTTTGATTAGTAATATGCATCACTAAGAACTTCATTTGCACAGCTTTAAAGGCAATTTTCTCCAGTATTTTGATTTTTTGCACCCTCAGATTCCAGATTTTTATTGATGTATAAATCTCAATTTCGAAAAATTGACACTTATGACTGGTTTTGTGGTCCAGAGTCACATTTGTGATAAAACTATGGTTAATTTCCGTAAGGATATATTTCGCCATATATGCTTATGGTATATATAGGCTATATATTTGTTTTGTTTTAGTCTTGTTTTGACACTTAAGGACACTTTTGATGTTTCAAACTTTTATTTATATATTTGTCCATATTATATGTATTTCAGTTAACGAAGAAGCAGGACTAGGTAAGTGTGAACTCTGTACATCACTCACGGCGGACAGAGACACTGAACAAAAAATGAATAGAAGCAGACGAGTGTTGCATATACTACCACTCCTCCATTAACACTTCTGCCACATCTTTAAATGGCACAAATAGTAAGAGCGCTATTCAGAATTCAGCCGCTGAAACAGATCCAGCGATGCACTGTCTAATCGATAAGACTGAGTCATTTGCGCATGGGACTTCTGCTTTCTAAAAAGGCAGCTCGTTGGGTTTTGAGACATACCCACACTCACGCCGGCAACACCCTCAATGTTTAGCATAAAAAACTGAATTAATTCTTCGAAAACAGCTTTCGATCTCTGAACATAATGAGTCTAAGCAAACAATATTCAAAAGCGCCAAAGATGGATGAACCACGCACCAAAATATCCGGTTTAGCTTTACACCTTTACACAAGCAGCAGCATAAAATATCAAAGTTATTTAGTTCAAATACAACAGAAGTTTGTCATGCTAGCTTGTCATGCGGAGAGTAATGCTAGGATGATATTATTTATATTAGTAGGCTAAATACATGAACTGCACTCAACATTTAGCTACAGCAACATAATACCTGTGGCTCCTTCTTATGATACATCTATAGGACATAACAGTGCATGTTCTGCTTTTTCCACGTTTGTGGAAAAAAAGTTAGAAATAGCATTTTATGTCGTTAAAAGGCAGGAAAGTATATATACGCGCTGTAGATTGAATCTTAATGAATAAACATTAAATGAAATTTCAGCACTAGTTAGCGGACAGCGCCGAATTAATGAGAGATCCGCATCGTTGTCACATATACAGTAAATGAATTGACAAAATACAGGCTGATGTAGTAAAGCGGAGTTTACAGGTTAACAAGCTTTCTAAACACAGTAGATAAATCACAGATGGTGATGCTTTTAGGCTTTTGACATGGTAGAAACAACGCATGAGCGGATAAATATTCTTCATCACGGTGCAACAAACAATATATATATATATATATATATATATATATGTCAGAATAATGTTGCATAAGTTTCGGTGGGACGTAGCGCACCTCAAACACATCGAGGCGCGGAAGAATTAACAAAGCTGGAGTTTAGTAATTGACTCACCTGTTAAGAGCAGGAGATGTCTTGTACTGAATCTGTTCACCGTTAAGAATCTCAAAGTCTGTGTTTCTTTCAGTCCATGGCCGTTTATTCGCGCTGGAGGAGGATTTTTGAAGATCTGTATGAAGAACGGGGCTCTGCTGCATCAGATGCATATATAGGATCGGGAACAGCGACAGCTCCACCTCCAGAGCTTCTGAAGCTTTCAGAGCATCCTCACACTACAGGAGCCAGGCTTCATTAAACACTGGAGTCAAACTCGAAGTCTCTGTTTTCCATATATAATGCTAGCCACTTTCCAGAAAAGAGCTGGGTGAAATATTATTAATATTGAGTTGGGTATAGTAGCCTATTTTAATTAAATTGCAATTTTCAGCTTTCTATACCATTTGTGGCACCAAGCAGAATTGCAATAATGACAAGTGAATGAAAAAAAAATTGTTGTCTTTTGAAAATGCTGAAAATGCCCTCACCCTCAGGCCATCCAATATGTAGATACGTTTGTTTCTACATGGGAACAGATTTGTATAAATGTAGCATTACATCACCTGCTCACCAATGGATCCTCTGCAGTGAATGGGTGCCGTCAGATTGAGAGTCCAAATTAATGGGTAACAGTGACTTACCTTCTTGTAAAGTGGACGGGGCCTCCCTTGTTGACTGTATTGTTGACAGAGACATAGTGTTTACAGTCTTCAAAACCTACCTATGGCTTACTTATTAGATTGTTATAAGAAAAATATTTTTATCATCCACATTTCTACCCACATAACATCTAGAGAAAGATGGACACCAGTGATGCTAGTTTCTGTGATGTGATATTTTTGTCTTGGAATTCCTGCATTAATTCTTGTAATTTCCCAGGTTCATTTTAGGATAGGGCTATTTTAGGTCATTCAGATTCATCTGATGAGTGACAGTTTAGCATTAGGATCAACATGTGAGAAATACACTCAGACTGAACCCATGACTATTTTCATAAATGGGAACAAAAGGTGCATTGAGACGGCAGTATCAGGGTGATCTCTGTTACCACTGCCTGAACAAATTCCAATAAATCCCACATAACTGTGGAAGACAATTACTGATTAGTAATACTGAATAACAAGGGCTGTCTCTTTGATTCTATACACTTATATGCATAACACTAAATGCAAATTGTGACTATGGTTCTCTACAGGCTGTCAGCTAATGAGAAAATTGTGATGGCAGTCACAAGTTTGTTCTTTTTAAGTCATTATGGATGCATAAATAACTCCTTTTAGAGTTTCATTCTTTAGAAGAACTTCCCCAAATCAACCACTGTGCCTGTGAAGATGAATATTTGGAATTTGTATTATGGAATAAAGGTTAATGTAACACTTTCTAAGACACTATGATTGCGTTAAACAAGCTTCTTTTTGACAAATCGTTTTTGGGCGCTTCTCTTTGTATGTTTGGTGTGCAGAATGTTTTCTGATGTTGTCTCGTGTTCTTCATGCTTTTATGTTTTCATATGCTGCTACACATAACATCTTCCCTTCAGAGATGGCATGCTATATGGTCCTTTTATATTATGTCTGAAAATAAAGAGGCAAAGTTTATGATAATAGCATTGTTCAAAGCTCTCTCGATGTTTTCGAGGCACTGGTGAAGTTATTTTTAGCGGTCCCTAGAGCGGACAGACAATTTCCTCCATCAATAACCTCCATTTCCTTTGGATTTGATTAATTCCTTCATCTCTAAGAGGAGCGCAACATTATACACTACACAAACAACTGCATATGTTCTTCAGATGAGACTACATAGTATATTAATGTATGGTTTACCTTAAAATATAGGTTCTGTTTTGTGATAAAAAATAACTGTCAGTTTGTCCCTGACAATTGGCTGAACACAAGTTTTCATAAGTGTAAAAGCAGATTACTGGAAAAAAGAAACCGCTGCTAAGTGTTTGTGGATATATATATCAGCCCGGCGAAATTTAAGGTAAGTCTCTGTGTCTTCGACCAATATTCGTCAAGCTTTGATGGCAGATGATTCGAAAAATTCAAAAATAGTTCAAAGTTAAGTATTAAAAATGATAGCTGAGCATATTTTTTTAAATAGTTACTGTCTTGAGTTATTATTTTGGAATAAATGTAAAATTCTTAAAAACACTAACTTGATGAGATTCATATTTTTTCTTTATTTTTCTGACAGTGTAGGGGATGTTTCTTTATCCAAGAAAATGTGACTGGGACATGAATTTACATTTTGTTTAAAAAAAAAAACAAATTTGAGGCCTCCTCATTTCAGAACACCACTGGTACAGTCATACACACACACACACACACACACACACACACACACACACACACACACACACATGTTTGTGCCAAATTATTACAGAAAAATGTGCTGGGGTTGAGGGCTAGTGCAAACAATCTATGGGGGAGTGGAGCATATTATCCATAGCCAGTATTTTTGTACAAATTAGAAACATTACATTACATTTAGTCATTTAGCAGACGCTTTTATCCAAAGCGACTTACAAATGAGGACATTAGAAGCAATCAAAACCAACAAAAGAGCAA
>JAFVLL020032866.1:0-18069 GCA_021397915.2 Tor tambroides
TTTACACCAGAGAAACAGGCTTGAGTGTGTTTCACACCAGGCCTTAATCTGTGTGGTGCCACTATCTGTATTGTATCCTACAAGAAAGAACAGACATATCTCAGGAAAAACGTTAATGCATTCAAACACTTGACAAGGAAAACAGGGACATAAAAAGAAAGATAGAAAGGGCTTACTTAAATGTACTACATTGCAATAAACACTCGTAGATCAATCAAATGTAAATGTTCATTATTAAAAAAAACTTACTTAATGACAAAATGTTAACAGAAGTGTGATTCAAGAAATTTAATAAGACAACTGCAAATGACAAACTATTCCACGTTTACCCAACGAGAGTGAAATGTGAAAAGCATTTTAAGTTTGAACAGTAAAAGCAGTTGTTTTCTGGAAGACATGGAAGGACATGGTTTGAGCGAATGTATCCATAAACACTGTGTAAAATAGGATTTTAAAATGAAATAGCTGGTGGTTTTTTTTTTATTTCTTTTGTCATTTTGATGGCTTTGTTTATCATTTAGTTCTTTAGCTGGACCACGTCATGGCCAGTGTGTTTTCAGCTGGTCTGAATATGTGCTGTTATGGAAAACAGGTACTGGATAGATAATAAAACAGTGGATCTATTGAGCTTGAAAAGTGTCAGCCATACTGCATTATGCTGTTTTGAAATTTTAAAGGGATAGCTCACACACTCCTTGTCCTGTTATTTCATTTTCCCACGGAACACAAAAGTGGAGATTTTTGAAGATTCTTCACACTACTTTTTCAATAGTGGTGACCACGTCTGTCAAGCTCCAAAAAGCCTAAATATACTAATATTTTACCAATACATGCAACATACAGTGTTTTTTATTTATTAATTTTTTTTACTGAAAATGAAACTGGTTTAATCTTTCCAGGATTTTTGTGGCCTATGCAGCTATAAACAGCCTTTCTTAAGTGCATGTCCCTTCCTATTCTCCAAAAAACACTATTAAAAAGCAGTGCATATGAGTCAGGCATTATACGTTTTAAGTCTTGTTAACAGATTCAAATTTAAATACTTACTCACTAATAAACATATCTAGCAAGCATCTATTCAAAAACAGCAACTCACATTCAGTTAAAAAAAAAAAAAAAAATCAAAGATACTTCCATAATTTTGTGTTCCACAGAAAAAGTAACAGCATACAGATTTGAATAGAGTAAAAAAAAAAGAGACAATTTTCATTTTGGGGTGAACTGCTCCTTTAAGGCACAAGCAGATGTGCAAGACGCTGAACTGACGGAGCACGTTTGATGCAAATGTTTGCGTGTCATGTGGATGCTGCTGATTTGCCTTGCCACCATGCAAGAGTTGAGACACACCAAACCAATCATCACACACATGAGAGGGGCGGATGACCTGCGTGATGTTCTCTTCTCTTTGGGTCGGAATAGTTTGTCTTGCGCATGAGGTGAGAGAGAGAAACTGAATGGGAGCAAATATAAATGTGTGGATTACCTCGAGGCCTCTGTTTCTCTGCGTCATAGATCATTACCACCTCTGTGACCTTCAAAAGGGAGAACAGGAACCGTGAAGGACGAAACAGACATAGAAAAAGCATCATATATAAAACATATTACACACAGTGGGGTCCAAAGGTGTGATAAAATATTGAAAACAAAGGATTCGAAATCTGGAAATACCAAAGTAAAAAAATGTCATGTAAATCAATAAAAGATATATTAAAGATTTTGCACTTCTAGGTCACTTATCAATAAGCAAGTACATGGCCATGCAACCTTTTGGACTCCACTGTACATGCTCATTTGTGCATCGTCTGACATCATTTCAACATTTATGGAATTTAGCTAGTTATTAATAATGCCTGATTAAAGAAAAATGGTACATTTATGCATCTGTGTCCATCTCACCACTCCAAATCTGTTGAAATAATCCCTGAGTTCAGCTTCACCACAATTATGAGGAATTCCACCCACAAATATCTTCTTAGATTTATTGCTGTCACTTTTGCTTCCTTTCTAAAACACACAAAAAAACACAAACAATATTTTAGTTTTTTTTAGAGTTAGGCAAAGACTGGACAATTCATATATATGTTGGGGATAGTTCACCCAACAATGAAAATTACCCCATGATTTACTGACCCTCAAGCCATCCCAGGTGTATATGACTTTCTTCTTTCAGACAAATACAGTCAAGAGTTATATTAAAAAATGTTCTGTCTCTTCCAAACTTTATAATGGCAGTGAATGGGTGTTGAGATTTTGAAGTCCAAAAAAAGTGCATCCATCCATCATAAAAAGTGCTCCACATAGCTCTGGGGGGTTAATAAAGGCCTTCTGAAGAGAATCAATGCATCTGTGTAAGAAAAATATCCATATTTAAAACTTCATAAACTGTAATCTCTAGCATCCGTAAGCTCCGGTGAGAATATGGTAGTTTTAAGTTTTGTTTACAAAAAAGTAAAAAAAAAGAAAAAGTTTTGTCTCCTCTTGGCTTATATCGAAGTCCTCTGATATTTTCCTTTACAAATCCTCATTTTGTACTTCTAATTTGTGACTGGTGTTTTGTTTTGCTTTCTTCTCTGCGTACTTCCACGTTCGTCACTTCTCACCGGCGCACGCGCTACGCCTACGTCATCCGCTGGAACGCCACTCTCTCACGAACGTGCACACAACAGTTAGCAGAAGCCAGAGATTGTGATTTGTAAAGCTTTAAATATGGATATATTTCTTACACAAATGCATCGCTTTACTTCAGGAGGCCTTTATTAGCCCCCTGGTGCCTTGTGGAGCACTTTTTATGATCGATTGAGGCTCTTTTTTGGGCTTCAAAATCTCAGCACCCATTCACTGCCATTATAAAGCTTGAAAGAGCCAGGACATTTTTTAATATAACTCAGACTGTATTCACCTGAAAGGCAAAAGTCATATACACCTAGGATGGCTTGAGGGTGAGTAAATCATGGGGTAATTTTCATTTTTGGGTGAACTATACCTTTAATAAAATAAACAACTCCAGTTTTCAGACTCTAATGAACATACTTGGAATTTAAAAAAAAAAAAAGAAAATTTATGCAGTTTTACATTTTCAAGTTCTTACCCAGCCGTCTTTTGCCCGAGTCTTCTCAGGCTGCATACCTCTAGGCGTACAAGGCTTTGGGTCGATCTGCGAGAATAAACAGATAGCACTTATTCAGTAAAAAAAAAATAAATAAATAAAAAAAAAAATCAAACCAGCATGCCATTAGAGCACTTGATTTTGGGGTCACATAATGCCTATGTTTTTAAGTCAGCATTAAAATGTGATGCATTTATCTTGACTGGCCAAAATGGGATTATCAGCAATTCTCCTCACATTTCTTCCATCCAGGTTATGAGGTTTGGTGTCCAGAACAGTCCGTACGCAGTTGGGGTCTTTAAACTTCACAAAGCCGAAGCCCCTGGACTGATTTGTGCTTTTATCTTTCATGATGACACAATCCACAACCTCTCCATACTGAGAGAAGTAGTTTCGCAAAGTCTCTAACAAAACACAGAAAGAAATAATTAGGACAACAACGTGACATTTGATACATTTAGATCTGCGGTTCTTAACTGGTGGACAGAATTGCAAGTCTGTTTAAAAACAAACTATATAATGTACAGTTAGGATAGCACAAAAAGATTTATCAATTATAAGAGAAAAAAAAACTCTTTTTCATGTGTACAATAAAATTTTACAGTATTTCAGAGCAAATTCTTCTGACAACTGGCAGAAGTGAGCCAAACCAGACTAGAGACCAGATTCCATATATTAATGGTTTGCATGACAAGCCCTCAACCTTAAAATCCAATGTAATATCTGGGTTTTGAAGCAACACCAGCTGAGAACCACTGCTTCAGATCATCATTTTTCAGAGCCACACTAACAGATTCTACAACAACACACGCACAACAACAGCCCAATGCAGTGCAGATGTATTATATATATTATAGATGCATTATATCTGCCTACATATTGTTACAGCAGTTATTAGAAATCTGCATTAGCACTGTGGGGCATTCTAAAATGCATTAGCTGGTGCTGCAAAAATATTAAATAACTATTTTCAACACTGATAGTAATAGGAAACGTTTTTCGAGCAGCAAATCAGCATATTATAATGATTTCTGAAGGATCATGTGACACTGAAGACTGAAGTAATGATGCTGAAAATCCAGCACCATTCATCTTCAAGAGAAAATTTTAAATTGTGATAATAATTCACAATATTGCAGTTTTTACTGGATTTTTGATAAAAGATTTTTTTTTATCTTACCAGCCACAAACTTTTGAACGATGTGTATGAATTTTAAACTGCAATTCATAAAGTATCTCAACTGAGCAAACTGATATAAGTAATGTATTCTTATAAACGCTCCAGCACGCTTCATAAATGTACTAGACGAAGGCCCAAAGGTCAAAATTCAGAACATTACGATTCTGTTTTATATGCAGCAACATGTCAAAACAAGAATGGCAATTAAAAATATCACATAAAATCATCATATGATGGAAATGACCAGTACAGCACATAAGGCTTTGAAATGTATGTGGCATTATTCAAAAAAACATACTAAAAAATAAAGCATTAAGAAAAAAAAATACGCCATGAACAATATTAGATCATTTTCCATCGATTTCCTCATTGCATTTTACGCATGCTATTTGATACAGGCTTTATCTGATTTCTGGAGCTTGCGTCTAAGCGGCTCTATCGCTTGCACCCACATACTGAAAAGGCAAGCTCAGCCCCTGAGTGACAGCCTGGTTTCTACACTAAGAACATGCCAAGCAAAAATACGTTTATGGAGAATATTATAAAGTGCATCCAGCCAGCAGTGCAAAACAAGATGGTGCTTTTAATGAAACACACACTACAGTGATACAGGCTTGCAGTGCACACACTTGCATTATTTAAGAGCAACTAATGTTACAGTATAAAACTATATGAGGGTTAATATGACAGTAACACTCACCCTGGGTGGTGCTCCAATCCAGTCCACCCACAAACAGCTTCCTGCAACACAAAGATGTGGGAACGTCACAATGCATTTGCGTTCATTCAGAAAGGAACATGAGTCAAGGTGAAGGAGAGAAAACACGTTTGCCCTTGGCACTGAAAGACTGATCTGTGCGGTCTAACGGGTCATAATCAGAAACCAGCCACACATTCAAATAACCCAGATCCACTTCTAAACCATCTCAGACATGAGCCGGTTAAACAAATCAACCTGGCTGATGTAAACTACTGCAGGCTGGGTCACACTGTGCATGAATGAGTTTCCCTTCTGGTCTGATTATAAATGTGACCCTGGAGCACGAAACCAGTCTTAAGTCGCTGGGGTATATTTGTAGCAATAGCCAAAAATATACTGTATGGGTCAAAATTATCGAAGTTTTCTTTTATACCAAAAATCATTAGGATATTACGTAAAGATCATGTTCCATGAAGATATTTTGTTAATTTCCTACCGTAAATATATCAAAACTTAATTTTTGATTAGTGATATTCATTGCTAAAAACTTCATTTGTACAACTTCAAAGGCGATTTTCTCAATATTTTGATTTTTTTGCACCCTCAGATTCGATTTTCAAATAGCTGTATCTCAGCTAATTATTGTCCTATCCTAACAAACCATACATCAATGGCTTATTTATTCAGCTTTCAGATGATGTATAAATCTCAATTTCAAAAAATTGACCCTTATGACTGGTTTTGTGGTCCAGGGTCACAAATGTTAAAGTATAGAAATCAGAGAGATGAAATCCTCCAATATGGTTAAAAAAAAAAAACGAAAAATACACAGTGATAAAAATCTCTAGTTTGTGATGATAAACTTCTAGGATAATAATAGCACATATAGTTTGATTATAAAGCTTACGATAAGAAAGAAAGCTATATGTAAGTGTTTCATAAAACTTACACTAAAAAAAGAGAGTGATAAAATACTCTTGTTTGTTTATAAGTAACTTGCAGTATAAAAACAGAGTGATGCAAGCCTCCAGTCTGACAGCTGATCTTTTTCTGTCAATCTATGTCTTTGCTTCGTTATTGAAGCGTTTCATCAGTTAAATTAACCGAAAACATGTCGCTGTCAAATTTAAGGAGATTACTGGTGCACCAGCGTGAGTTGCGGAGCTCGTCAGGACGGTTCGCTGGTATCTGCTGTCCTCCAGGCGGCCCGCTGCGCATCTTTCTCCGCTGGAACGGGACGGGTACGTTACATCCAAACGCTGTCATGTAAAACACCGCGTCTTACCCAATTTCATCTCCAGCTAAGTTGCTGTTCATCTCCGTGGCGAGGGTTGTGGACGGGAGTGCTGACATGGGTCCGCTCGCTCGGTCTCCTGCCGGTCTCCGCCAACCGGGAAGGTCACACTCCGCTTTCGGTTCAAACTGAATCTGCGCAACACTGACGCGAGCCACGGGGCTCCCCAGCAAGGGCGGTGCAATGAGAGCAAAGCATGATGGGAAATTGAGTCCACTAGGCTAAAGCGTAAAAAAAAAAAAAAAAAAAGAATTTGACTCGGTAAAAAAATATTTGATATACATATTTATCTGTTTCAGTAGTCTAAATATAGATATGATTATTAAGTTAATAACATTAGCATATATCGTGGGCGTAAATAAACTATAGCAACATTGATAGCTATTAGCATATTAGCTTGAGTAGCCTATGTTCAAAAAGGTTTACTCAAAAATAAATTTGATTTCGAAGAATGCCCTGGCTTTTAATATAGTGAAAATTAACCCTTTAACTGTCACTCCCACTTAAGAACATAGACGTAAAAGTGTCCTATGCAAACTTGAATTGTTATAATTCATGAACGAAAACATTTTGTAATATGATTTTGATGTAGGCCTACCATTTAAATGGTAATGCAATGTCTGATTTTAAAATGGTTTTCACAGGATGAATTTTGAGGTTTTAAGCTTTCAATTGATATGATGATTACACATACTTCTATTAATTAGTGATTAATTCCAATGCTATTTTTGATTTGATTGAATAACATACAACCACAAAACCTATAAACAGGACAAATTAATTTGCTTGAATTAATTCTGATATCCCATAGTGATTTGCTTGCTGCTCACAGAATGTGAATTGTTACATGCAAATATGCTAAATATAGATATGATTATTAAGTTAATAATATTAGCATACATTTTGGCCATAAACAATAGCATCATTGATACCTATTAGCATTTTAGCATGAGTATGTTCAAAAAAGCTTACTCAAAAATAAATTTGATTTTGAAGAATGTCCTGGCTTTTAATATAATGAAAATTAATGAGGACTGAGTCTGTCCAGGTTTGCCATTCACTGATGATTCAGCTCTCTTCTCATAGAAGTTCACGAGAAAAGCAGCAAAAACCAATTGAGGAATGAATCATTTTTGTGAGGACTTTTTGGCTGTTCCAGGTCACAAAACAGGTCTGAGTGATTTGTTTGCAAGTCTGACTGATTCATTGCTTGACTCACTGACCCGGTTGAAGTGGTTAACAGCTCACTGGAAGGAAGATTTATTCCATATTTCAGTTTGTTTCTCACACCAAGCCATCATATGACTTCAAAAGGCTTGAAATAGAGTGCATGAACTGCTTTTACAAAATTTCTAATATTTTTATGGTGCTTTTACATCCTTGTAGTTCAGAAATTCAGTTCCCATTTAATGTAATTGCATGGAAAAAAGTGACCTGCCTGTACATTATTAAAAAAATATTATTCCTTAGAGGAAAGAAAATCAATACAGGTTTGTAATGACTTGAGTAAGTAAATGAGGACAGAATCCTTTTTTTTTTTTTTTTTTTTTTTTTTGGTGAACTGTCTCTTTAAGAAATTTCAGCTCTGAGTGTGCTTAATAGTGATTCAGTAATAAGTTGTTTGGAATGTACTATCAGCAAAGCTGGTTCAACAGGTTCATGAATACACAGTTATCAGTGGTTACAGGACAGGAGAATGAGCTACTACAATATAGAGTATGAAAAGCAAAGAGGATTTATATTATTAATTAGTGATTAAATCTAATGCTATTTTTGATTTGACTGAATAGCATACAACCACAAAACTTAAGCAGGACAAATGAATTTGCTTTTAATAGTCAATTTAAATGAATTAATTCTGATATCTCATAGTGTTTTGTTTGCTGCTCACAGAACATGAATTATTACATGCAAAGAAATCCATTAAGTTGTTGCAGCAGAACACAGATGTACCAATTCTGACACAATATTATTTTTTTTAAACTATTCTGTAACACAGGAATGTTGGGTATGCAAGTAGCCTATAAATTATTAACTGAAATATTGATGAAAGCTGCAAAAAATGTGGCCATTCTGCATGTAAATAGTACAGAAAGTCCACTTGCTCTGTACGATTGCACAACCTTAACTATTAGTCTTACGTGATTAGAGTTAATAGCTAGAGACTGCATGCCTATTTAATTGCACACATACAAACACAACACAGTATTACTAGCTTTGTTTTTTGGGTGGGGGAAGAAACAAAGAAATACCATGTTTTTGGACATATATCATGCATGACATATATATGCATGGTAATCATTCAGTACCATAGTATAAGATGGGGTCTAAGCCTGAGATCACTATATTTGCAGTAAAACAATTTGTGTGAAAATTTAAATTGAAAATTAATTTGACAATAACTTTGTATTTGATCTGTCCCTATTTTGATTTTATGACATCACTCATGCTGATATAAACTCCTGCAGAACTTCTTGATCCATGTTATCCAGCATGATCTGACAAAAGAGTTCATGTCACAGATTTGCAGCTGTTGTTCAATGTGGTTTTGCACAGCAAATCAAAGGACCATCATTGTTTTATCATCTACAATCACTGCACCATGGTTCTGCCACATTGCAATGCACAACCCAGACTTTTTAAATAGTAAAGGATAGTGAGGGTTACAGCTGTGGGGTTAACCATCATGAATCAGAAGCTGTTCCAGCTCTGTCTAGAGATCAATGCATGTGAGAGACCACCCCCTTCTCAGCGGACTCCTTATCAACACTCACTCTTTGACTACACTGAGTCTTGCACAATCAGCAGTTCTTTAAATATAAAACACTCAGGTCACGACAGAGACGATCTCTTCAGCCACGGCGCGTTGATACAACACCACACCACATCTGTCAGCATTCAACAATCCACCATGACCACAGCTCAGCCAATCTTCTCAAAGGGCGAAAACTGCAAACAAGTGTGGCACGACGCAGGTGCTGACTACAATGAGGCCGACACACACTTGGAGATCATGGGAAAACCCGTTATGGAGCGCTGGGAAACTCCATACATGCACTCTCTTGCAACAGTTGCTGCATCTAAAGGTAAATTGCTATTTAATTCTTGTTCGGCTGAAACAACATTAGTGAGTCAAAGAAGTCGATTTGTTGCATTACGTTTTTGTTGAAAGTGACTTTATACAGTCCTATTATATTTAAAAGTGTCAACATTATCTGTCAGAAACCTTTAAAACGAGAAATGTTCTGAATAGCACTGTAAAATTACGAATTCTACTATGGCGAAGGGATTCCGATTCTTAAATGAATCCTTCAGTTGAATCGAATCTTTTGAACAAAGCTGTATAAACGATTCGTTCGTGAATCGGTCAACAACTCGCTCACACATTGAGTCGAGCACTATCCGAATATGCGTTTATTAAGCTATTATCAGTCTTTTGATTACATATTATTCACACAGTAGCAATAAATTATTAATTTATTGATTCTCCCTAATTCTTCTTTTCCATCTTTTAAATTTTCAATTGTAAAATAGCCTACCTCTCATATAGGCTACATTCAGAAAGACTTCCAGTTTTGTGGACATTCACACATAGACACTTCATTTTATTAATAACTATGAATGGAATGTATTTTCTTTTTCTTTGTATTTTTTATCAATATGGTACAAAATTATTCTATTTTAATCAATGTGATAGACGAGTTAGGTCAAAAGTAATCTAAAAGTAATCAAAAAGTAGTCTGATTACGTTACCTAAAATGTGTAATGTAATGGATTACGTTACTAACGTTTTTTGTCATGTAATTTGGAATCAGTAACGGATTACAGTTTCAAGCAATCTACCCAGCTCTGCCTATTATATAATATACAAAAATAACTATTTAAAAAGTGGATGTCCGAACATGCAAGTAGCCTATTTATGTAACAGAGAACCAGAAAAACAAAAGACATCTTTTTTTTGGATAAGTCCAGATCAGGGTTAATAATTGGGTTAAGTGTGATTAGCAAGGGCCTTTCTCGCTTTATCTTTCACATACCAACAATTTGACCAAAAAGTAACTTGACAAATAATTTAACAAACTTCACACGTATGTTCCAACACTTGGCTTTATTAGAACATTTTACAACATATACGTCACGACAGGATGACCACGTGATGGCGTACAAGAAAGCTAAGACTACGTTCACACTGCAGGTCTTAATGCTCAGATCGGATTTTTTGCTGAAATCCGATTTTTTTGCGCTGTTGTTCACATTGTCATTTAAATGCGACTGCCATCAGTCTCATGTGTGAACCGTATACGGCCCTGAAGTGACCCGAATGCGCAGAAGAAGACGTGACGTCAGACACAGCGCACTGTGTTTGTGGAAATAAAAATGGATGCTGCTCGTGTTAGCGGTCACATTTGGGCAAAAAATCGGATTTGGGCCGCTTCAGCCTGCAGTGTGAACGTAGTCTTAGACTTAGTTCACACTGCAGGCTAAAGTGGCCCAAATCCGACTTTTTTGCCCAAATGTGACCCATATCTGATTTTCTTATGACAGTCTGAACAGCACAAATCCGATTTTTTCAAATCAGGCCCAGGCCACTTTCATATGTGGTCCTAAATCAGATACATATCCGATGTTTTGCAATGCGACTTCAGCAGTGTTCGAACTATACCGTGGACTTTGGCGGAGCAAACCTTTTTTTTGGGGGTGGGGGGGTTTGAGTTCACGTACTAAACATGAGTGGAATGAATTTGCACCGCAGCGCCCCCACACCTTGATGCTCATGACAAGAATAGCATGTATAGTTATCTTTATTGAAGTGAATTAGGTTTAAATCGCCATCATGCATGAATGAATCATATTTTTGCAATTTTAAACATAATAATCCACGATGATCACATTACACAAAACTGAAATTGCACGTCAAAATAACACATTGTAAATATTTTTTGAGACCCCCCAAAATTTCACAAATTATGTTTTCAGGGGAGCCCATGTCTTATTAAGGGATGCCGAGCTCCCCCTAGCTCCCCCGTAGTTCGCACCCTGGTTCGGTCTGAACGACCATGTCGCATTTCATGCGATTTTTTACGTCATTGAAATGTAACAGATGTCACAATTCTGCGCTGGAGGAGGCGGGAAGATTAAAATCGCAATGGCAGACAATATATAGACACTACTATCGCTTCATTAATTAGGCTCCGATTGCACATTAACTTAAAAATAGCTAAACACACGCTAACACGAGCAGCATCCATGTTTATTTCCGCAAACACAGTGCGCTGTGTCTGACGTCACGTCTTCTTCTGCGCATGCGGGTCACTTCAGGGCCGTATACGGTTCACACACGAGACTGATGGCAGTCGCATTTGAATGACAATGTGAACAACAGCGCAAAAAAATCCGATCTGAGCATTAAGACCTGCAGTGTGAACTAAGTCTAAGTCAGTTCTAAAAGATCTGTTCTAAAGAACCGATTCCAGAAACGAGTCTTGTCCCCGCACTACTATGGCGAAGACTTAGCTAATAAATATTAATGTAGAAATGCTGACGTTGGTTCGTAAACCTTCCTTCGACCAATGGCCTTGCCTAATTAATATTAAGTACCTACTCCTTCACTTGAGTAGAATTCCTAGAACGTGAGCGTTGACTTTGTAGCCCGCCGTCAGATAAGATTTCGTTATCTCTGAATGTGACACAAACCGTACTTTTGCCACGACGACAGGTGCAAAACTTCCACACGCAAACTGTAGAAGTTTTAGTTATTTCTTACTTAAAAGCTTAAACGTCACACAGAGCATGTGTCACATAAACGGTTTACAAACTGAATTTCTAGAAATGCCATTCATTTGAGAAGGGCAGGGCACTAGTGACCTCTGCTTTGCCCCTCACATGCCTATTTTTACTCCTTTCTGAAATATCACCTCCTGCAGCTCCACAACCTTTCCCATGACTACCGCTCTGGCATAGTAAAATATATACACTTAATGGACAGAATGCACTTGCAGTGTGAAGCATTAAATTATGAAGAAGTCAACAAGGAAAAAGCATAAACAATTAGTCTCCTCTTGTTTGGGAACGTAGGTGGAAGGGTGCTTGAGATTGGCTTTGGAATGGCCATAGCAGCCACTAAAGTGGAGTCCTTCCCCATTGAGGAGCATTGGATCATTGAGTGCAATGATGGTGTATTCCAGAGGCTACAGGAATGGGCCAAAAGTCAACCACATAAAGTAAACGAAATATGTCTGCATCTGGAAATTGTGTTATTACAAACCAGTTGATGACTTCTTAAACTGTTCATTATTTTGGTTATACTTGTATAGGTTGTTCCTCTGAAAGGCCTGTGGGAAGATGTGGTGCCAACCCTACCTGACAATCACTTTGATGGTAAAATAATTTTAATTTTGAATATAATTAAATGTTAATATAATTAATGTAAGCAAAATATCTTTTTTAAAGCTTGTTCAAATTTGTCACATGCACAATAGTACAAAGAGATGAAAAGTGCTGTTTACTTGCCCATGACTGTGCATGAAAAAATAAGAAAATATACAAAGAAATTAATACTTTTATTCAACAAGGATGCATTAAATGAATTAAAAGTGACAGTAAAGACATTTGTAATGTTGGAAAGAATTACTGTTATTTTTTTCAGAATCCTGAAAAAAATAGTATTCTCACAAAAATATGAAGCAGGAATGTTAAAAAATGTTACAAATTTTTTTTTTTTACAAAAATTGAGCAGCAAATGAGCATATTAGAGTGATTTCTGCTTGATCATGTGACACTGAAGACTGGAGTAATGATTCTGAAAATTCAGCTTTGCATCACAGGAATAAATGACATTTATAATAAAATAAAATAATTTATAATAGAAAATAGTTATTTTAAATTGTTTTAATATTTAGCATTTTTGCTGTAATGCAGCCTTGGTCAATATGAGGGACATCTTTCAAAAACATTAAAAAATCTTACCAACCCCAAACTTTTTAACGGTAGTGTAAATTTTGTCTAATAATATATGTAATGTATTAAATCACACCCAACAGAAAATTAGTATTTTATAAAGTTGCAATTGAGAAAATTAAATTGAAATATTCTGCATATATTGTCATCCAATCACAGGTATTCTTTATGACACATATCCTTTGTCAGAGGAGACCTGGCACACACATCAGTTCAACTTTATCAAGGTTTGCAGACAGTTACATTGAAAGCATTTGGGTTGATGTTTGCTGTGAGTGATTATACTCAGTTTTGTCAAACTGTTTCCTAATCACAGTGAACTGTGTTGTCAGGGTCATGCCAACAGACTGCTGAAGCCCGGCGGTGTGCTCACATACTGTAATCTCACTTCCTGGGGTGAGCTGCTGAAAGGCAAATATAATGACATCGACAAAATGTTCCAAGTGAGTAGCTCAATGCCTGACGCTCTCATTCCATCTAAATCCATATCACTGTGCTGTGGTTTTATGATGACGCATCTACTTTTTTCCCCAGGAGACACAAGTTCCCCACCTGGTAGAAGCAGGATTCAAAAAGGAGAAGATCAGCACCACATTGATGGACATCAGTCCTCCCAGTGAATGCAAATACTATTCCTTTAATAAGATGATCACGCCAACTATTGTTAAAGAATAAGAAAAAACAAACTGTATATAAATCATAGATCGTTTTACTGTCAAGTGTCTCTGAAATGAAATGATTTAATTCATTTATAAAGGTGAATTGCATTCAGTTCTCTCAAAATGACTAGAAAGGTTTTATAAATGACTATGCATAGTTGTGCCATTCAAAGACTTATTTTTTTTGATTGTGCTACATCAAAATAAATACGACAATTTACATATTGCTACCTGTTGTGCTTTATATAACATATCTGAATTTATGGTACTTGTATTTTAATTTGGAGTTGTTTAGACAAATAATTGTTTTTCATCACTCTAACACAATATAAAATATATATATATATATATAAACCTTAATGTTACAGAAAACTGCCTCATTTACATGAAAGCGGAAAGTCCAAACCTTATTTACATACAACTATTAAAAAAAGGGTCCAGTTCTCATCTGATTATTTGTAGAGCAAGACTTTTCAGAATAGACAAACGATAATGCACCACATGACAAAACACAAATACCTGCATCAAACAGAAGTCAATGCACTCAGTGGTGAAGCAGAAAGTCTTTATTGTAGCTACAGAGAGGAGGAGCTTGAGCTCAAACCCAAGCAGCTCCTGACAAATCAGCCTTCTGAGCACAACAAATGACCAGTATTAAATAAACATCACACAAACACATTTACACCTCACTTGCGATACCAAATTCTCATTTTCTTTTCTCGCTTGATCTTCTTCTGTGACTGCAGTGTTCCATAAAGCAGCGCCTCTGCTGTTGGAGGACAACCTGGATGGACAGACAGATAATCTTATTATACATGTATTAGAGACAGTCCTGTCTACAGCAGGCTATAGTAGGGCTGGCCAACATGGACAATAATATTTAGCCTACATGTTCTTTTTCATATCATACAATATCGATATTTTATGGAAGCCTGTTTCTGCCACTGAAAAAAAAATTAATAAAAGGTAATTGCAACTTTTTCTCTCACAATTCTGACTTTTTGCAAGTTTACATCTCTGATTCTGAATACAAGACACAAACTTTGCAATTATGATTTCTTTTTCAGATTTGTGAGATATAAACTAGAAATTAAGACTTTTTCTTCTCAGATATTAACTCTCAAATGTGAGAGTCAGAACTGTGTGATATAAACTTGCAATTCTGACTTTATAACATGCAACTGCAATTATACAGTCACAATTGTGAGATATAAACTCGCAATTGTAAGAATTTTTTTTCCTCAGAACTGGACTTTATAACTTGCAATTGCAAGTTTATATCTTTCAAATCTGAGGGAAAAAGTCAGGGAAAAAGTCAGAACTGCAAGACGTAAACTCACAATTGTGAGAAAAAAGGGCAGAATTGTGAGATAAACATCCTATAAACCTATTTTTTACTCAGTGGTGGATAATTTACCACAATATTGCTTTATAATAGGAAGGAAATGCTTTCCACATGTTTGTTAGACTTTGAGAATGAATGTAAACAAACTCCACAGAGTTTTAAATTAAGGCCTCATGAAATTTTCCTCTAAATTTTGTGTTTTCCATTCATTTTTTTCTGGACTCTGTTTTATTATTTAATACAAATTTATCATCATTAAAAAAAAAAAAAAATTACTAAGACTTTAATGAAACTTTTCAAATGTAATCAAATGAATAAAACAATTAATTTACAATAAAACACTGCATTTTTGTTTGTCAAACAAGATGCTGCACAACAGAACTGCATTAAGTAAAACATGGATGAAGTACCGTCTTGGTTACATGATATTCTTTAAAAACATTAATAATACTTCAAGAAGTATACAATAGTAACACATTTGTGTCAGAATGTTTCAATTTGAACTGAACTTTTATTTTGGCGGATTGTGGTGAAGATCTTTGAGTTTGTGTGTGTGTGACAGTAGTTTTTCTCAAATGAAAGACTGTAAAGCTGGTGAAGTTTGTGTGTTGACTGAGATGCAGACACTGAAAACACTGCGAGCGTCACGTGTGTTTGAGTTTGTGTATCAGATGAAACCTGACCACTCATTCACTCAAGAGACATGCAGAACATGCTATAGGTTGTTTAAATGAAACACACCCGGGACGTAGATATCCACTGGAACGATGTGATCGCAACCCCGGACCACTGAATAAGAGTAGTGATAGTAGCCACCGCCGTTAGCACAGCTACCAGGAACAAAGAAACAAGCCAGTTTTAGTTAAAAAAAACCCCCAACAAAACAAAAAAAAAACAATGTATGATACAAATAAACTAGCTTGTCCTGATCAGCTTATTTGCATTTCTCACCTTCCCATTGAAATGACGTATCTGGGCTCTGGCATCTGATCATACACCTGCCATTAGCAAGACATTCACACAGAACATTAATACACCAAAGCACAAAAAGTGAACACAAAAGATGATATTTTAAAGAATGTTGGTAACAAAGCAGTTGACGGTAGCCACTGACTTCCACAGTATGGAAAAAAATACAACATGGCTACCGTCAACATTTTTCACAATTTTCTCCTGTGTTTAACAGAAACTCATACAGGTTTGGAACAACTTGAGGATGAGTAAGTAATGACAGAATTTTCATTTTTGGGTGAACTGTCCTTTTAAACATAGTACTAAACATTTATATTCAAGGGAAGTTTATTGTTATTGATATGGTTCAATTACCTTACGCAGTGCAGGAGCCATTTTGTTGGTTAGCGTCCCTGCGACTATCATGACATCAGCCTGTCTGGGACTGGCTCTGAACAAGACACCGAACCGATCCATGTCATAACGAGGAGCCGCCATGTGCATCATCTCCACAGCACAACACGCCAGGCCAAAGGTCATGGGCCATAAGGAGCTCTGAAATACAAACATTTGACATTTTTAACTTTCCCTCATTGTTACAGGAAAAAAAAAAAATGACATGCTACAGTCCAATTTTTAAGAATACTTTTAGTCATTAAGGATGCATTAAACTGATCAAAAGTGACAGTAAAGACATTTACAATGTTATGAAAGATTTCTATTTCAAATAACTGCTGTTCTTTTGAATTCTTAAAATAATTTTGAAAAAAAGTATTGGTTTCCATTAAAATATGAAGCAGCACAACTGTTTTCAACATTGATAATAATCAGAAATGTTTCTTGAGCAGCAAATCAACATATCAGAATGATTTCTGAAGGATTGTGTGACACTGAAGACTGCACTAATGATGCCGAAAATTCAGCTTTACATCACAGGGATAAATTATATTTCAAATTATATTCAAGAGTTATTTTACATTGCAATGATATTTTACAATTTTTAAAGTATTTTTGATCAAATAAATGCAGCCTTGTTGAGCAGAAGACTAAAGACATTTGAAAAAATCTACTGATACCAAGCAGTGTTTGCATTTGGTGTCTTTAAAGCACATTTTTGTAAATGTGTGAAGAGTTACGTACTCTGCGCGCCCAGCTGACCAGATCGTCCAGCTTGGTGATGACGTATTCACCCTTGCTGCTGACCGCTGAAGCTGGTTTTGGGGCCAGAGCTGTGCTTTTCTCTCTGAACGGGACCAGGCTGGAAAGAAAGGTACGCTCAGTTAATAATTACTACTCAGTATAATGGTTATTTCATAACTGCCCATACAATCATTTCAAAACCATCAATTTTGCACCTTGTTGTGTTTTCATCCTTTTTGTCTGTTAGAGGAACCTTTTTATGAGCAGAACACAATGAAATGGCCCTATATTACAAACACAATATCAAGTTTAAAAAAAGTTACATTTTATAAAATTAGCAAAATATTAGAAACAAACGATAAAATAATATCCACAAAAAACAAACAAACAAACTAATTTAAAACTTACCTTAGATTAAAGGAGCCAAGGGAGGGAAGGCGGGGAACTGAAATATATAGCACATAATATAATATTATATAATATAATATCTATATATCTATATCTGTCTATCTATCTATATACACTATATTGCCAAAAGTATTGGGTCGCCCCCTTCTAATGAACAGGTTTGATTACTTTAGTAATTTCAGTGAGTACAAATCTTAATGTTTAAGCATATAATGATATTCAAGGAAATTGTGCGCTTCTAATATTATAGCAGCAGTTTGGACAGGACCCTTTTCTATTCTAACATGACAATGCCTCTGTGTATAAGACAAGGTTCAAAAAGAAAATGA
>JAFVLL020032867.1:0-12856 GCA_021397915.2 Tor tambroides
TAATATAGAGGAGGGGAACGGGTTAGAGCCCCTGGAGGGCTGTAGTAGAACTGCACTCTAATAAATCCATAGTATCAGCACTATGGGCTGTTACAAGGTTATGAATATATACTAGTTCTAGTGGATCATTTTACAAGATTTGCTCACGCATGTGCGTAGAACAGCATAGAACAGCAGCAGAAATAATCTTCAATGACTTCCTTCCCCGGTTTGGATTTCCAACTAAACTACATCATGACCAGGGTTGAGAATTAGAGATTGACCTCTTCAAAACCTTGCGCCAATTGTCAGGAATGAGCCATTCAAGAACTTCTCCCTATCACCCTCAGGGCAATCCTGCTGAGAGGTTTAACAGAACACTGATGATGAGAACACTGGCAGAGAAGGAAAGGGAAAAATAGAAGGAACGTCTACCACAGATTGTGCATGTGTACAACTGCACACGACATGAAGTGACAGGATACTCACCGTTTTACCTACTCTATGGAGGACACCCATTACCCATTGATCTTGTGTTCAAAGTGACCAACGGAGAGAAAAGTAACGATCCAAGAAGATATGCCAAACAGTGGGCAGAGCGAATGGCAGAAGCTTACTGATTTGCCTCAGAGAACAGTAAGAACTCAAGTGCCCGAGGAAAACTGTACTATGACAGGAAGTCCAGTGGAGTTGTTCTTCAGCCTGGTGACAGAGTACTCGTGAAAAACCTAAGTGAGAGAGGTGGACCTGGAAAATCGAGATCATATTGGGAGCGAACTATGTATGTTGTCAAGGAGCGGATAAATGATGGACCAGTTCACCGAGAGGTCGCAGATGTGGATAGCTCAAAGTCAAGAGTTCCACACAGGAATCTGCTGCATCAGGTTAATGACCTACCGGTAGAGATACCAGAGGGAGCATCTAAACAGAGTACCAAGAGAAACCAAACAAGACCGCAAGATGAGACAGGATCACCCTGTGACTCTGATAGTGACGAGGAGCAGGATGACGAGAACTACTATTGGCTAAGTGTACGAGATACCTGAGAGAACAACCAAAGACTTACCATTAACCAACCTGCCGAGGAACCTACCTGTGATCCTCCATGATGACACCATACACAAACTGAAAGAGACAGACAAAGACAGTGGACAGAGACTCTGGAAGCACAACTTAGAGAGAACAAGAAACCTACCTGTGATACTCTGCAACGACGATCCTGTGAACAATCTGAAAGAGAAAGACTAAGAAAACAGACAGAGATTTGGAGAGAACAACCTACAGAAAATGAGAGATTTACCTGTAATCTTCCTGATGAGAATGAACTTACCTGTGAAAGACAAGTGACATGGGCATGATCTGAAGAAGATGAGGAACAGGTTGAGGGAGAATGTAGTCTGATAGATGAAGGTGATATACCTAAGCAAGAAGTTCTCAAAATACCTACCTTGAATTCAGATGAAATTGACCAAACAAGCCAAGTCTGAAGATCCACACGTAACAGAAGACCCACACCTAGGTTAACTTATGAAAAACTAGGTCAGCCAGCAATTCAGTCATATCCGACAGTAAACAGTTTAGAGACTAACGAGATAAATCAGACACTATATTGGGGGTTATCAGCTTACATTACACCTTACCACATTACACCTTACGTTAGTACACCTTATTCTATCCTTACACCAAGTCACATTTCCATTTTGGGTACCATATGACAATCGGGTACTAGAAGAGTAAAGATAAAAGAGGTGTTATGATGAAAGAGTATGTTGGCGGGAGCCATTTTTGTTTTGGTTAATGTGAGATACACCATTGTATATTCACAATTGAAATGTTTGTTTTGTTATTAATATTTATTTAAGTGAAGAAGAGTTTATTGTGCACACAGTCATCTATCAGTTACCACCACTAAAGACTGAGTTTGAATCAATACAGTTCTAGCCACCAGAGAAAGCACTCTCTGTGGGTTACCATGGTGATGCGTGTTGTCAAGTCAAGTCAAGTCAAGTTAAGTCAAAGACACTGAAGTTTGCATGTGCTTTTGTTTCTCCTGATAATTCAGGTATGTTTTCATAAAAAAGGTGAAAATGTGTTATAATAAATGTAAAAACATGCGAGTACACGTTTCCTACTGTTTGTTTGTTTGTTTACTGTGAGCTTGTTTACGGTGGTTAATTGAGTAGAGTCATCAAGATGAAAGTACCGGTAAAATGACAGTTGGTCTGTGTTGCATTTATTACAATCGATTCTCCTGTAAATAATAATACATTTATTTCAGTATGTGATAATTAAACAGAAAACGACTGAGGCGGGCGGGCAGGAGATCGTTTTCCTATTTAGCGCCCAAACTCTGGAACAATCTACCTAACACTGTTCGGGAAGCAGACACACTCTGTCAGTTTAAATCTAGATTAAAGACCCATCTCTTTAACCTGGCTTACACATAATACACTATCACATTTCTATAATTCAAATCCGTTAAAGGATTGTTAGGCTGCATTAATTAGGTCAACCGGAACCGGGAACACTTCCCAAAACACCTGATGTACTTGTTACATCGTTAGAAGAATGAGATCTACGCTAATATTAGTCTGTTTCTTTCTTATTCTTATGGTCACCGGAGCCACCCAGATCCAGACTGTATCCAGATCAGATGGTCACTGCAGCCACCCAGAGCCAGTCCATATCCAGATCAGATGGTGGATCAGCACCTAGAGATGACCTCTACAGCCCTGAACATCAGCAGAGACCAGGACAACTAGATGAGCCCCAGACACTGATCCCCAGTGAAGACCCTGTCTCCTAGACGACCATCGGGACAAGACCACAGGAACCAGATGAGTCCTTTGCACAATCAGACTCTGCTGCAGCCTAGATTTAAACTGCTATTTTGTCTGGCCAGAGGAGAATGACACTATTTTTACACACTATTTCCCTGTCTAAATACTGTAAAGCTGATGTAAAGCCACCCAGGCTTTATATCAAGCTGATGTAAAGCTGCTTTGACACAATTTGCATTGTTGAAAGCGCTATACAAATAATTGTGACTTGACTCAGAAAATGTAAATGTATATTTGTTTAGAGTAATGTATATAGTTTATGAGAGTGACTGATAATTTGTGTCAAGTGTAACCGTTACAATTTGAATGGTACATTTGTAACCGCTGTGTGATGATTTGAAGGAGGTACAGAGTGTCATTTCATATGGTTAGAAACTGCTTCCACAGAAAACATAAGGGCTTACTAAAAGGATTTTAATGTGTATTTTGCAGCATGCCGATGCTTATTAAAGGAGTTATGATGAAATGTGTTTCAGAAAACAAGTGTAAATAATTAAAAAAATAAATAAATAAAACTGATATTAAATATTCAAGGATCAAGAGCCCAGTTAATGCAAACACTTATCTCCACAACAGTGACTTCTTGATTATTTTCAATAAAAAAATCAGCATCTAAACATCAGTTAATTCTCAATAAGAAGTTTAGTATGAAAGAAATAAAGTCAGACTGAATTGTAATAAGTGAGAAAGAGATCTGTCAGTGCTTAGTTCAGTGTTTTGTTGCTGCCAGTCACGTGACGTTTTATTTATTTATTTATTTTTTACAGTGGTTACCATTGTGTTGAAGAGTAGCACTGTCAATTGTGATTTTCACTTTCCTGCAACTTAAAATATATAATAATCTCAAATCATAATGTCTCATTGAACCAAAATTAACTAATCAGCATGGAGCAGGTGTGTGTGTTTTGAATGTGTTTGTTCTGAGCTTTATTGGAAGTTGTATGTTGGATCAATGTAATGGATTTAAGTTAAAATAACATTCTCTTGTTTTATGTTGCTTAATCTTAATTGAACTAGGTTACAACAACAAAACTAGAATTATATGTAGTATCAGACAGAAATACTTCCTTAAAACAGCAACTGCACAGGTTCACTTTTTACAGTGTAGTTCATCCTAATGAACATAAGAAGGCAGCAATTTTAGCTGTAAAGAATAGCTTTACATATATTTAAATATATATTTTCTCTTAAATTACAAGTATGCAGCTTATATGTATGGAGTAAGAAATTTGTTTGGTTTTTATTACCACAATAATTGCTTAATTTAAGTTAAACAGAACATCAATATTTCTTGGAATCCACAGCACTTTTTAATCCAAGAGTCTGCAGTTTCTTGTTAAACCAGCAGAGGTCGACTAAACCTCAAAACTTTACCTAAAATTTTCCTTTTGATGCCTCCGAATGTTGGACTTAAATATGTAATTTCTAGAATTCAATCTTAAAAAAAAAAAGATCTAAATCAATCTAAATGATCTACATTTCTCTATTAGTTTAAGAATTAAGAACTATGAGGTTGGTTGTAAAGATTTTTTTCCTTCATATAATTGATGTAATGTTGTTTTCCTGTGTATAGGCAGGTGGCAGTGTTCACCATATTATAACACAACTTCTCTATCTATGTCACTGACCTTGAGGCGTGCTGACTGCACATTTCTCATACTCACCTAAGTAAACTTCACACAAACCCAGCTAATAACTTACCTTGACAACCTAAAAACATCTTCACATTACTTTACTGTGAGCAACCATTCAATTTTGTAACAACTAAAGGTCCACAATTAAATCTAAAACTAATCAAGACTGGCTCTTCAAGACATGGTAAGGGGAGTGTTGAGTTTGATTGCCTGGATTTCTATAGATGGAAAAAAAATAGTTAACCTGAAATGGCATATTTGCTTCCATAAGGTAAAACAATTCTGAATAAAAAATAAAATTCAGTGAGGAAAAATGACACAAATTAATTTTATTGTACATAATAAGATGAGAAATATGTATTAATAAGAGCCCATCTTTGCACAAACACATATATAGACCTCATACAGCAGAGAGTGAGATCACTGGAGGACGTAGACAGATCATCCTCTGTCATATATGACAGTGTAACTGAACTCAACATACTATTATAGAGCTCATTTTCTCAGTAGCCCAGAGGACACATTGTCCTCTTTAACCCTCATCAGGCGGTTCACTCATTTATACAGGCTCTGGTCTCCCGCTTGCACTCTAGTGGCGGTGGAAGTCAAATGTAGAGAAATACAGGGCAGAGCGACAACAGAGCGCTTGATCTCAGCCCGGGGTTGGGCTCTTAACTGTACGTGTGGAAAATGGTCACCCAACACGGTCAGAGTAAGCGATAAGACTCTTTTAGTTCATCTCTGACAACAAGGCTGATTTAATTAACTCTCCCCTCCCCCCCTTTGTGGTTCAAGCCTCTCTACCAGCAGCTCTCTAGTCATTTCCTCTAATTAAAACTCAACCAGAGGAACCATATTTGAAGAGGTACAGTCAGACAGATCTGCCACACTAGATCAGTCATGCACACACTCATAGTATTCCACGTAGTGAGCTGCCTACATTAACAGCCTTTTAAGACATCATAGGCATGCTCTTTATGCAAAGCCTGTTCCAAACACTGATGAACACAATGGTGCCTTCTTTTAAGATATATCATTCTATCTTCAAAAGCCTTCACAGATAAACACTCATTGAAAAAAAAATGGTGGAATGAGATGAGAGAAATTTCAAATACACTAATATTTATTCAGTGCTGAAAATTATGGATAAAAACAGTTAGATCCAATTAAAAATAGCAGCCCAAGCTCTTTGGAAAAACATGCCTGAGGTGACATTTCTGCAAAATGATATTACATTGCTTCTTTTACGCTTCAACACTGAAAACTTTCAAAGTGAAATATCCAGTGAGTGATACTAAAAGCACATTCAGTTATATCCCAACCAAATGGATGTAAATCTGCAAATGTTTCATTTTGCTGATTGTTGTACGTATTGCGGAAGTTCAGTAATTAAATGTCCGGTGAGTGGCGCTAAAATTTGAATGCTGTATTGCATTTGAAAATAACGTAGCGACTAGACTAAACCTAAACATCTCTGAATTCTGAATTCAATAATGAAATGCCCTTAACTGAAAATTGAGTGTTTAATCTTATTATTATACATTGCTGACACTCTATCCTCCAATTTGATATTGTTAAGTGCTTTGACACAATCTGTATTGTTAAAAGCGCTATATAAATAAAGGTGACTTGACTTGACTTAAACCTACCATAAACCTGATTAAAAGCATTAACATAAGAAAATGTGAGATAGAAAGCATTTGAAGAAGCAACCATGCCATTTTAGATTGCTTCTACAAGTATTTGAGCTCTTTGATCAAGTGTCATGACTTGAGATGCTCCACATCGTGAGTGAAACACTGCACCGGGTGCGCTACCGAGCAAGTTTACTGCAACAGGTGCAGCTGGTTATGTGATGCAAATATCAACATGTTTGTTTAATATTTGCTAACACTTTTAATGGACAACAGATATTCCACTGACTACCTTTGCAAGTACATGTCAACTTATTCTACTAACCCTAACCATAACCCAATCTAATGCTCTACTAATACTCTAGTTAGAGTTAGATGACGTAGTTGCAGGGTTAAGGGTCAATAACACATGACTTCCATTCATATGCATGCGAATGCGGGAGAGTGGAAACACAAAGTCATGTGAAGTATTTTTGCATTTTACTGTGCTCCAGAGTTCAGGTTTGGTGAACTCTGACCTGCGAATTCATATCATGTGAGACCGTGTGACCAATAGAAGATCAATACATCATGGCATGACTTCATAGCTGAATTAAAAGAACATAAGATTAAAAGTGCAGCACAGCAGAAGTAGATTGTATGTTTTTTTTTTTTAATTTCTGTGTTGAATTTAGGTTTTTCAATAGAGTGTGACATCATATCAAGAAATACTGTATGCTCAAAATTTAGCATTACCGTGGCTTTTTGTCTAAAATAGACTATCAAAATAAAGTTTAACCACCTTCCAGGAACAAAATATAATTTCTGGTAAACAATGTAAAGAGAGTATAGCCCACAAAAACAGATTTTTGTCATATTTTCCATGCTTATGTCATTAATTCAGTGAGTAGAGCTGCTGTTGAGTTAGCAGAGTCACATGGGTCCTTACTGTCAGATAATGCTGGGAAGTTCAGTTTGGTGAAGTAAATCTATTCTTCCAGACTGCACAAAAAATGTAAACTTGCCTTTTCTAAAAACACTTCACTGCAAATTTGTGGTAGGAAAATTTCAAGGTTAATTTTTCTGACTTCAAGACAAGCCAGTTTACTTGGTGGCCATCTTTGTAACACTTGAACTATAGTCTAGTCATGCAAATATAATTCCAATCTACTTGAATGAGGAAACTACTTAAGTTTCAAAAATGCATAAAACAATGATAACCTGCCCCCTGGCCAGAGGAGAACTGGTCCCCCAACTGAATCTGTTTTCTCCCAAGGTTTTTTCTCCATTTTTGTCACTGTCACCTTTGGCTTGCTTAGTTGGTGACACTTGATTGATAGCACAGACACCGTTGGAAGAGAGCTGAACTGGAAGATGACATCACTGAATCATCAATGAATTGACCTTAGCTGGAAAAATGACTCTTAACATAATCACATAATCTGTATTGTGTAAAGCGTTATATAAATAAAGGTGACTTGACTTGATAAAAACATAACCATCAAAATCAGGCAAAAAATTGTATCCTTTTTTTCTTTTTTATTCTTTTTTTTTGTTAGCTGAAATAAGGCTACAATACTGTAATTTTCAGTGTTGTCTAAACTGCATGTGCACTCTAGAGAATTTCATTAGCTCAAATGCATGATTGCGCTTTGTACACTGTTTGTCTTTAGTACATTTATTGCTCTCTTGCCTGCACTCCATCGCTGTCATGTATCTCATTATGTAGAACAGATGACATTTGAGCAGGCGTTACACTGTGAGCTATCTTCATGTTATCTGGGCGTCTTGCTGGGCACAGAGTCCTCTCTTCCACTCAGACATCAGCTAATTGCATTTGCGCTCTCTATCTCCCTCTCTCTTTCTCTCTTTCTCTCTCTCTCTCTCTTCACAGCGATTCAGAGGCAGCTGGTGCTTTTCCTGGAGCTTAGACACAGAGAAACATGAATCAGTCTCTCCCTCTCCTTTCTCTCGCAGGTTAAATACTCCTATTATGAATCTCTCACTGGTCTTTTATGCATAACTGCATCGTGCCAAGTGAGAAATGACTGTGAAGACAAGAAGAACATTGATTTTGTTTCATTCAATGAAGAATTAAGTTTAGAGATTTCACACATTTGTAATTTTTGGTTAACATTCTTATTTGCATATATAAAGCCAATAACATTTATTGTATCAATGTGTGAATACAGCTTGCCACATACCTTGTTTTAAAAATTGCTGTGAAAATGTCATGTAGGTCCTCTCTGGATGTTAAAAGTCAACGTATACGTATAAACAAAATATTAAACGCACATGCTTATAATAAACAGAACATTATGTTTATAACACACTAGAAGGTATTTTAAGCAAATCTATGTGAACCCCTGAATCATGCGAGCGCACTGAGTCGACTCTTACTAGTGGTAAACCATTGAATCAGTATCTGTGGATTTTACCTGATTTCAGATCAGTTTAATCAATTTGTACACATTTTAATGAGACATACTTTTAATAAAACATTTGCAATGTATTTGTAAAAGCTTTTCTATGCATGTTTGGTCTGAGTTTTCGTTGCAGAGTAGTTTTGACCAGCAGGCGTCACCAGTGTGACTTTCTACAACAAACTATTTTGCAAAACAACTTGTTCAGTAAGTCAAAATTTCTGAATTGCTTTGATTTTTAATTAGAAGTATTAAATATTTCTATGTCAATCTCTTGACAGTGATTTCGCAACGGTGTCAGAGAATCTCTCTTCCACAACTATGCTAATTACAGCAAATGCCCTTTTTAACCTTTCAGGAATTCAAGCAAGAGCTCATGTTCAAGGCATCTCAGCAAAGGTAACGACACATTCTTACATTTTTAAATAAAAAAAACATGGATCAGTTTTTATGTTAAATCAGAATTTCAAATAATTTTTGTTCAAGTTTGTCAATCTCCTTACAAATTAATTTGGTTAAATAAATAAATAAATAAATAAATATAATATTTGGACAACTTTAAAGGTGATTTTCTCAATATTTAGATTTTTTTGCACCCTCAGATTCCAGATTTTCAAATAGTTTTATCTCTGCCAAATATTGTCCTATCATAACCAGTGTTGGGGAAAGTTACTTTTAAAAGTAATGCATTACAATATTGCGTTACTCCCTAAAAAAGTAACTAATTACGTTACTTAGTTACTTTTTATGGAAAGTAATGCGTTATATTACTTTTGCGTTACTTTTTAAATATGAGCAGGGCTTGATTGTTTTTAAAATAAGAAGTTCTAATTATAGCAAATGTAAAAGCCCTTTCACACCAAAAAGTGTAATGAATAAACCTCAGGCTGAAGGAAAAGTAAATTCACGTCTGTAAAGTAGAACGCAGAAGAAGGTTCAACACTCTTCAGCAATAAAAAAAAAAAATGAAGCACGATTGTTAGTTTATCTAAAGTCATTTTTGCTTATTAGTATGGTTGAACTGGATCATCAAAGGTCAGCAGCAAAGACATCGGTTAATAAAATGGGAATAGATACATTTGTGTTGTTTAACATATTTAATTATTGCAGGTTTGCGTCATAATTTGAGTTTGCATTTCACTCTTTTAATTCATTTTGATGAATACTAAATCTGTTTTTTGCGAGTGGGATGAATTAATGCACATTCACATTTAGTCTAGAACAACAGAAGCCTAACAGCATGTTCACTAGTGATGCGGTTGGGTTTGGGTTTGTTTCGGATGGGAAGCGTGCACTCTGTGATCGCGTGCAGTTGCTGACGCTCGCTAAAGCGTGCAGTCGCTTTCTTATGTGCGCTGTTTTATCAGTTTCACTTTCGCTTTCGTAATCGATCACGTTCAGCAAGGAGGGAGAGGATGGAAAGTGGGGAAGCTGTAACTGCCATGGGGGCGTAGCTAAAGGGTGAGTAATACATCATTCGGAACTGTAAATGGTCTACTTTTATTTGTGTGCACTCACAATATCAACAAAACTTTTTATAAAATATACAGTATAAAATTATTTTATAAAATAAATAAAACGACACAAACTGTCATCGCCTTGAACAGGAGTTCACAAAATGAACCGAAAGTCAGCGAATACATGCCCCACAGACACTGATAAACATATCTATAGAAAGCTTTAAATTACTAATGCAACGAAATAATCAAATCGAAAACAAAAACTCTTTCATTATAATCCGTGAAGATGCACTTCTCTCTAAAGGCTCGTCTAATGAGGAGATGGCGAGTCAGGATCATCATCTTCATCTTTGCAACACTGACACAGAAAACACTAGTTTATTAATAAATAATTCAAATATCTCCTTACTATTTTCCCCCAGATATATCTATGGGTATGAACACAAGTATTGACTTGACTAGAGCGACCGTGATCAGCTCCGGTGGCCGCGTCGGAGCCGTACATGCGCGCAGACGTGGATGCTCGTTAGATCAGCTCTCATATCACTGAGTCTGCTGTTAAAAATGAACCATCCATTCATCACATCATCATGCAAAACTAAGAATTAGGCTAATTAGAATCATTGTAATGTGACGATCGGGTGCGGGTCGGGTCGGTTGTCTAAATCAGAGAAAAATATAGGCCTAGGTGCAGGTGGGTGGCGGGCGGATAATTTATTTGAAGCAGCGGATTCGTGTGACGTTTGAGCTCATCCGCGCATCTCTAATGTTCACACAGCGCTCTGTCAGTCAGTAAATAGAAAAAAAAGTAACTGGCGTTACTTTTTTTGAAAAAGTAACAGATATTTTCTTGTAAATTAAAAAAGTAATGCGTTACGTTACTAGTTACTTGAAAAAAGTAATATTATTACGTAACGCGCGTTACTTGTAACGCGTTACCCCCAACACTGATCATAACAAAAAAATACATCAATGGAAAGCTTATTTATTCAGTTTTCAGATTATGTATAAATCTCAGTTTTAAAATAAAAAAATGAAATAAAATTGCCCCTTAAGACTGGTTTTGTGGTCCAGGGTCACATATGTGAAACATGCAGTATTTATAAGCGTTTATTCTAATCATGTCAGAAGCTAAATGCAATAATAGTGTACATATTGTTGTTACATGACATTTCATTGCAATTTTACACAAATTTGATAATTAAGATGTTTGAAACTATTTGATTTTGCCATCAGTTTATTTCAGATTTTTTTTTTAATCATATTCCCTAAAGAGTGTTGTACAGAGTACTATTTAAAGAATATTTTAGTGATATTTTACAGAAACAAAATGCCATGGGTGTTCAAAATCCATGAGCGCTGAGCAGTACATCTTTTCTTATCATGCTTTTAGCTAACAGCTGGATAAAAATGCAGCCTTTAGAAAATGTGAGCAATATTAGAAGTATGCTAAGCTAGCAGGCTAATCAGCTGGTGGTATACAAAGCCAGATGGTTGAACAGTTAGCTGGTAAACTAACTGGAAAACGTGACAATTTATATTTTCAGTTGAAGTGACATACGTTTAAAGCCATTACCTGTCACATTGACATAGAAAATACAACATTATACATGTTATAAAGCAACTTTGTAGAGTTACCAGGACAAGCTAAGATATTAGGTAATGTGTTATCCCATACAATGTGCTGTTGTAGTCTTCACATTTTGACAAATGTAGTAGGTAATCTTACATTTATATATATGACCAAATATGACCCATCTGGATAACTTTGGAATAACATACTAACCTACTTCTCTTACAATTCTAATCTCTCGCTTTATTCGTATCAGTTCTTCTATATAGGATAAAAATAATATGAATTCTCAAACAACCAATACAACACCATTAGCCTCTCTGCTGCCCTCGCCAGCTCTGGAGCTCCCTTAGTGTTTAGTGATAGTACTGCAAGTTGACCTCGCACAACATAAGTAGATATTCACTCAAAAAACTATTTCTTGCTCAGTGAACTTAATTAAATTAAAGAAAACACTTCCACGCCATTAGTAGTGATGGGCGCTTTTGAAGCACTGCTTCGTGAAGCTTTGAAACCTTTGTGAATCATTTGTTTCGAAACAGTGGTTCAGAGTGTGTATCAATCTGCCAAGGTCACGAGATTTCAGTAAGCGAGGCTTCGTTATGTCACAACAGTTTTGAAACGTTTGGAAATGTCTATGGTTTGCCGTTGGGGGGTGATGATCTATGTGAAGCCGTGAATCATGCGAGTTTATTGAGATCGCCCCCCAGCGGCAAACCATTGAACCAGCATTTTTAATGAGACTTTTGTGTAATTAAATAATAAGCAATAGTTAATAACTTCTTACTGGCCTGTTTAGACAAGCTCTCCATAAAACAAACAAAACAAGCCCTGCAAATGAATAAAAATTATTTAACATATTTAACATTGTATTTACAGATACTTCATATTTAATGGTATTTTATTATTTTTTTTATGCATATAATATATTATACTTTCAAGAAAACATTTGCAATGAATTTGTAACAGCTGTTTTTATGCATGTTTTGTCCTGAGTTTTTGTTGTATTTACACAGTTTTGGCCAAGAGCATGTAGTGTTTTGAGTGCTTCGAAACAGTGAGTCATTTTGTGAAGTAATCGGTTCAATTTATTTGAATCTTCGAAAAGGCTTGTACCCCCCATCACTTTATTTGTTTTTTTATTTGAGTGTTGCCTAGAAAATATGGGAATTTGAGATAAAATCATCTTTCAAGTTGGTTTTTACTGACTTGAATTTCATGACACAGCCAGACATCACAGCAGCCTCCCTGAAAGGGCATATTTTTAAGGCAGCGGCTATTTGTACTAAGTGCAAATACCAATAGATGGATTCTATTTACACCAAGTGAAAATA
>JAFVLL020032869.1:0-32479 GCA_021397915.2 Tor tambroides
CACAAAACGACTTACATTATATTAACTAAAAGCTAACTTAATAACCTTCATCTTCAAAAACTCATCAGCTTGGCAAGGTTCTTGGGTCAAGTTTTTGGGTCATAATGGCCTAAATATCTTTACTTATTTACTTATATTTTAAAACTAGTACAAAACCTGAGAAGAATTTCTTAAATAGACAGTCTGAACAGGAGATCTTACCGGTAAATCCTCCATCTGCGATGTTGAACATGAACCGTGTTTTGGCTTTCTTCCTCTCTTCAGTTGCTGCTGCTGCAGCACTCTCTTTGGCACTCTCTCCGTTCTGAAGTTTTCCCGCTTCCTCCGTCTTACCAGATTCCTTTTCATCCTTTTGACCTGGAGCGAAACGAACGACGAAGATAGTAAAGTGTGTAGGTGAGATCCAGAAACTACGTAATCATGTCAAATCCAGTCAGTTGGTACAGACCTTTCTTCTCATCTGTAACAGGGGTAGTGTCCATCTTCTCAGGTTCATCATCCTTCTTTTCTACTGAAAAAAAAAAGCATATGAACAAATTAGCTACTGCATGTTTGGATCCTGTTCAACCCTGAAAACCCATATTATCAAGGTCAAATGGGTTGGAAATGCCATTTTTGTTCACCTTTGGCGTCTGAAGTGTTCTCCTCAGCCTCAGATCCTTTGGGCTTGTCGTCGTTGGTCTTCTCATCAGTGTCTCCAGACTTCCCTTTCGCTTCCTCTTTCTCATCTTGCTTCCCATCAGCCTTGTCTCCCTCTGAAGAGGATTCAGGCGTCTTGTCTTTATCCTCTTTGTCTTTGCCTTTGTCTTCAGAAGCAGAAGAAGCTTCGTCATCTCCATCAGGAATGGCAATGACCTTTTGATAAGAAGAAATAGAATTAGCTTATTAACAACCAAAATCAACTTACTTCAAAATCATTTTACTTTTTAATTCATTTTACAAACAAATGGCTTAAGGCTTGCACACCTCTGTTCATAACCAATATGGCAATAACCATAACTTTTACTGTACTTGCAAGAGAGTGACTGTTCTTGCTTTCCTCAGTATTTTTGTCTTGTTTTCAAGTACAACTGTCTAAAGACTCCCAAATCAAGATACATTTATTTAAGAAGCAAAATTAATCAAAATGAAGTGAGTTTATAATTAAAATAAGAACAAATCTGACAAGGGGCTCAGAAAAATAAACTTAATTTATATTAAAAACCTGTTTTTGATTTGTATTGGTTAAAAAAAAAAGACAACCACTAAGAAAGATTTAAGAAGAAAGACTAAGAAAAATGTTTTGCAGTGCATGCAACATTTATTGCCATGAAATTTAAGACTTTTTGTTCCAACTTAAGAGCTTTTAATGCTTTTAATTATGGAAGGGCAAGTTAAGATTTTCAAGGCCTGCAAAAACCCTGTTTTATGTTTAATACTCGTTTAAAAGCAATATATTGTATAAACCGTCATATAAACAAACATGACGTGACTTGATTGGATTGTCGAGTTGCAGAGCTTGTGCAAACATATCCAAATCATTATTATCAGAGGCTTTCTTAACTGCTGTTTTCTCACTGGTATTGAGAGGTAAGTGTGCAGAACAATTTATAAATTTATCTAAACATCGCTCTTAACAGCGTAAGCGCATGAGGATATTCGCTAACAGTAGCCGCTGATCAGATTTCTGTTCAGTTGATACTCACTTCATTGTTTTTATTCTCACTGGCATCCTTCTCACCGTCTCCATTTTTCTCCTTTTCTTTATCACCGTCTTTTCCACCATCTTCTGCTTTGGAAACAGCATCTGTAGAACAAATAGGCAAAGGTTTAATAATTTGGCTTATATTAACAGCAATCAACTTACGATAAGTGAGGTTGTGGCACAATGTGGTACCTGGAGCAGGTGTGTTTGGCTGAGTGTCTGCTGGAGTGCCAGTAGAGGGCGTTTTGCTGGGGGAATCAGGCTGACTGCCGGTGGTGGACGCAGTTTTATTCTCGTTCAGCTCCATCATCCAGGGCATTGACCACTGACCGTTCACATGCTCGAATTCTTGTACCTGAAAATGAAGTTATACACAGATAATTAGACATCTGTGCAAAAACTATTTCGCAAACTTTCTTGCAATATTTCATATGATCTGTTGTAAACTCGTTGAATTTTTGTATTGCATTTTAACTACGCATCATTCATTTACCTTCTTTCTGATCAACGACATCACACCAATACGAGTAAGGACATGTTGCCGTGACAGTCCCTCCCGGGGAACGCCATCGGCAAAGCTTTCAGCACCATCTGCACCAGGCTCACACAAGTGCCGCATAAAGAGCGAGACGTAAGCCCTGAGAGAAAGCAGACACGGACAATACCATTAGAACCATTTCATAGGTCCAAGACACCAAGGGGATGAATATTTATCTAGGTAATATTTCGACTTTATTCTCGTAATATTTCGACTTTATTCTCGTAATATTAGATTTTTTTAAAAAAAAATTTTTTTTATACGTGACACTAAAACGCTGTCGTATACTCGTAACCTAGTTGTTAACTTAAACAAAAACCAATAAATGTGCTAAAACTCACTTAAACTCCTTCTCTGATTTGCCACGCAAGTCTCTGACAAGCCACTGGGTTGTGAAGGCGTCCTGAGGCGGCATCCCATAACGCATCACTGCATTTAGGAAGGCCTTCCTCTGACGAGCATTGAAACCCAACACCTGCCAAATCAAAACAGTGTTTTAGTATGTAAAACTCAAAAAAAAAAAAAGTTCAAGAAAAAAATCCCAGGTATCGTTCACTCACCTCAATGTTGCCGCTCACTCTGGCCAGCAGGGGGGGCAGGGGTTTGTCTTTGTCGTTTCTGAGGCCTTTCCTGTTGGGTCGCCGTGAATTGGCTGCAAGATGAGAGCAAAAAATTGTGCTCAGAAAAGGGGTTTAAACATTTTTAAATATTTCTAAAATCCTGTGTTTGATCATCGCCACGCTGGTATCACCTTCTGTTCGTTCATCAAAGTCCTCATCTCCTTCCTCTGAAGCAACAGAGTAATCTGATTGGCCATCAGATTGATCGTCCTGCCAGTCTGTTACAAAACAAGAAAGATGATTGACATACAAACTTAAAAGCACTTTCAATGGCTGTTTATGTTAACCTGGACAAAACGCTTCAAGTGTGGTTTATAGTTTAACAGTGTTAGCACATCTCACCTCTGTCCTCCTGAGAGCCGTCATTGTAGTTCACCTGTTTGCGGATTCGCTTGCCCTTGCCCAGATTACGAGCCAAATCCTCCTGCTGCTGCTCGTAATGGTGTCGGAGCAGTTTCTCCCAGTAATCTGGATCCACACTTTCCTCCTGCTTGATGATCTCCCTCTGAACTTCCTCTTCCTGAGGGAGAAGACAGGAAACATAGTGAAAGAGAGCAAGAGATGGTAAAAATGACATATATAACCATATTATTGAAGACATGGCAATTGTGAGACACAGCTTGATGTGTCATAGGATGTGTGCCAACTAGGACTGCACGATTTATCAGAAAACAATGCCAATAGTACATTTTTCAATTAAAATTGTGACTGCCATTTAAAATGCATTAAAAAAAATAAACTCTCGGTCTGCTGTCCTTGTTTGTAGGACTTCAAGATTTGGCCAAAAATTTTAATTGTGACCCTGGACTGCAAAACCAGTCATAAGGGTCAATTTTTCAGAATTGAGATTTATACATTATATATACACATCAATGCTGAATAAATAAGCTTTCCATTGATGTATGGTTTGTTAGGATCGGACAATATTTGGCTGAGATACAACTATTTGAAAATCTGGAATCTGAGGGTGCAAGAAAAAAATCAAAATTTTGAGAAAAATCACCTTTAAAGTTGTCCAAATGAAGTTCTTAGTAATGCATATTACTAATCAAAAATTAAAGTTGAGATATTTACGGTAGGAAATTTACAAAATATCTTCATGGAACATGATCTTTACTTAATATCCTAATGATTTTTGGCATAAAAGTAAAATCAATAATTTTGACCCATACAATTTTGGCTATTGCTACAAATATACCTGTACTACTTATGACTGGTTTTGTGGTCCAGGGTCACAATTATTTATCAATATAACTATTTACAAAAAAAAAAAAAGAAATAAAATAATAATAATAATAATAATTTGTAGTAAAATGACTAAACAGTGAAATATTACAATATAAATAGTATTAATTAAAATAAACTAAAATAAAAACAATAATGGTATTTAAGAAAAATAAAAATTAATAATAATCATAGTATAATAGTATAGCTATAAAATTACAATACTAATATTTATGGCTTTTTTTTCATTTTCAAAGATGAAACCCAAGTTATATTACTATTCTAATATTTCACTGGAAAAATAATTCAAGTATTTAAGAAAATTATAAGTGATCATTTTATTTTACAGCATTAAAATTCTATATTTCTGGCTTAATTTTCTATTCTTAAAATGTTCACACCCAACTATATTACTATTGTCATATTTCACTGTAAAATAAATCAAGTATTTCTAAAAACTGTAAAAAAAAATAATGATAGTTTTATTTTACAGTATACTAGAACTATAAACTACATAAATAGTGTGTATATAGTATATAACTATAAAATTATAATAATATTTATGGCTGTCTTGATTTTTTAAAACCCAAGTTATATTACTATTGTAACATTTCACTGTAAAATAACTAAATATTTTTGTCTATCTTCATTTTTGAACATTAAACCATAAAGCTTTTATTTTGGCAGAAAACAGCAAGAGACCTTAAAGCTTCTCTTCTGTTGACAACAGCAGGTTTAGAAGTGCTTCTCATTACAAGTTTCTGATGATGTTTGGAACATACTGTGTTCCCAAAAGCATGTTATAAGCAACACCAAGCCATATAACGATTTCAATTTTACTTTGATTAATCGTGCAATCCTATTGCCAGCTGTTATCCCACATGTTCAGTAGCCCACAGCACACTACTGACACTCACCGCTTCCTCCTCGTCCTTGACCACATACTGAGCCACTTTGAAGGAGCTGAGATACTCGTTCATGCTCTGGATCTCGGTGTCATCTGTGGCGTCCTGGTTACGATCCAGCAGCCGGTCGATGGCTTTGTCATCATAGTGAATCACACTGCTGTCCTCTTCTTTATTCTCGCCTTAACAGTCAAACACAACCAGTTATAACATCAGTTCCTTAGATGGGAAACTATATTGGTATAAAGTAAAGCGGTTTGTAACTCCAGGCACACCTTCTCCGTCATCTTTGAAGAGCTCCTCTGTACCAAATTTGAGAATGTCATCAAGCTCCTGTTTGGACATCGAACCGGTCTTTGAGCCCAATCCAGGACGCACCACCAAGTGAGTCAACATCATCTTCTTCTTGGCCACCTTGAGATTAAATAAAGACCAATCAGTTTAGATTCAAAAGACAGTAATGCCAAACAAAATTATTTTGTGTCACAGAAAAACTTTAGTGTACCTGAGTAATTCTCTCTTCTACAGAGGCTTTGGTCACAAAGCGATAGATCATAACCTTCTTGTTTTGACCAATCCTGTGAGCTCTGCTAAAGGCCTACCAGAGAAAACACCAACCACCAGTGTGGATGAGTTTACAGAGTTAGATCTTACTGATTTTTAGCAGATTTTCTTGATATCAAACATCACAGACATCCATTACTGATGCCTGATCTCACCTGAATGTCATTGTGAGGATTCCAGTCCGAGTCGTAGATGATGACAGTGTCTGCGGTTGCCAGATTGATACCCAGACCACCGGCTCTGGTTGACAGCAGGAAAGCAAACTGAGGAGCACCAGCAGCTAGAGTGGAAAAATCCCATTCATTATGAAACTTAGAAATGGAGTTTATACAGAGCAAGAGAGAACGAATGTACAAACCACATCAATTAGAGAGCAAACATCTGATCTCACCATTAAAGCGGTCAATGGCTTCCTGTCTCATGCCTCCTGTGATGCTTCCATCAATACGCTCATATTTGTAGCCCTCGTTCTCCAGGAAGTCTTCCAGCAGGTCCAACATTTTGGTCATCTATAGAAGAGCGACAAAACATCTTAAACCCCTGCTGTGCATTAAAGACATTTTTGTCATTTAAAACAAACAATACAGTTTAAAAAAAATACAGTAAAAACAGTAATAATGTGAAACACTGTTACAATCAGAGGTGGGTAGTAACGAGTTACATTTACTTCGTTACATTTACTTGAGTAAATTTTTTGGGTAACTAATACTTTTAGAGTATATTTAAAAATGGGTACTTTTACTCAAGTACATTTTTAGTGAAAAAACGGTACTTTTACTTAGTTACTGTGGGCGACGCTCCTCTCGTTACTTTATCTTAATGCAATACGTAATAATAAAGTTAAAAATGCTTCAATTTATTCCAAACGCGCCGTCTTTTCTCTGGGCAATGAGCGATGCCCGTTCGCGAATGATTCATTCTTTTGAGTCAATTCTGTTCGAAGGCTCGATCAAACCAGTTGGCAAACCAGTGAATCGGTTCGCGAATCAGTTTGAATGATTCGTTCAGTTCTCTGCCGCACGCGTCGCTGAAGCGGTTCTCACTCAGATAACAGAAAGTTTAAGAACATCAAGAGCGTTGAAGACGTGGCTTTAGATCTACAGTCAGTTGAAAGCAAATCTGCAAAGGCTATGGTTTGCTAGCTGTGAAGATCTTTATTAGATGAACACCGCGTGTGCTGTCGGTTCCACACAGGTATAGATTCGATTACAGTACACGATACCACTATGACGTTACCAGTTTGTTGTAAATGTACCTTATACATTAAATACAATCTAGAATTTATTCATTAAATAAGCTGTCACAGAGTATGAAATGAACACCCGCCAAACCCGCGTTAGTTCCAGGAGGAATGCCTTTGCCTAGACGCAGAAAATATTGATATTTTCACAATATTTACGCTTGCAGAAATAAAGGCTACGTTTGTTTACATTTTGCGGAACAGACGGAAGTAGATCCGTCATATGCATTTATTTCCTTATGTTCAGATGTTCTGTAGCGGTCATGTGAGGAGATTTCTCTCTTCTCCGTGTCAGAGGTTATATACATACATAATACATAATTAATTAATATACTTAATTAATAACATAATTAATATACTTTAAAATATAATTTAATTCAGTGATGCAAATCTGAATTTTTATCAGCTGTTACTCCAGTTTTCAGAGTCATATGATCCTTCAGCAATCATTCTAATATATTGATTTATTATCAGTGTTGTTGAAAAAAAACAGCATATGCTAGTTAGGTATGTTTTGAAGCTGGGATGCTGGTTTGGGCTGGTTTATGCTGGTCGGACCATTTTAGGACCAGCACATGACCAGCTTAAACCAGCTAAGGACCAGCATAAACCAGCAAAGGACCAGCTTAAACCAGCTCAAACCAGCATCCCATGCTTCAAAACATACCTGTACCAGCATATGCTGTTTTTTTCAACAGGGTTTTGCTGCTTTTTTTGGAACCTGTGACATTTTATTCAGGATTCTTTTATGAATAGAAAGCTAAAAAGAACAGCACTGATAATAAATCAACATATTGGAATGATTTCTGAAGGATTATGTGACACTGAAGACTGGCTTAAAGGCTGATAAAAATTCAGATTTGCATCACAAATAAATTACATTAAAAAAAAAACATCTTTTGAACGGCAGTGTATGTGTATGTATAAATTTGATCTAAATATCTATATATCTAAAAAAAAAATTGACTATATTCAGTATATGATCCAAAGTAACTAGTAACTAACTACTTGAGTAGTTTTTTTATCCGATACTTTTTTACTCTTACTCAAGTAACTATTCAGACTATTACTTTTACTTTTACTTGAGTAAATATTTCTACAAGTACTTTTACTTGAGTACAGTTTTTGGGTACTCTACCCACCTCTGGTTACAATTTACAACTCTTTTCTATTTGAATGTATTTCAAAATGTAATGCTGAATTTTCAGCAGTCTTCAGTGTCACATGATCCTTCAGATATCATTCTAATATGCTGAATTGCAGCTCAAGAAACATTTCTTCTTATCACCGTTAAAAAAAAAAAACCTTTTGCAGAAACTGGAAATTTTTTTTTCCAGGATTCTTTGATTTTTTAATTTTTTTATAGAAAGTTCAAGAGAACTGCATTTATGTAAAATAGAAATCTTGTGTAACATTATAATTGTCTTTACTCTCACTTATTATTTTATATGTATCCTTGCTAAATAAATAAATGCTCTTTTACCTGAGAGAAAATGAGCACTCTGTGTCCGCCCTCCTTGAGTTTCCGCAGCATCTTCTGCAGTAGCAGCAGTTTGCCAGAAGATTTGGTCAGGGCACTACCTTCGTACATCCCATTGGGCATCTTGGCAGCTTCCTGTTTCACACAGCCAATCAGATGACATTTCAAACTTTTTAATTTCATCTATATGCAATTTACACAAATATCACATAATATGACACATTATTGGTCTGTTCTTAAAAGCACAGAAAAAGAGAACCATACCATAGCAGCAACGGGGAAAAGATATGGATGATTACAACATTTCTTGAGGTCCATGACGACGTTCAGCAAAGAAACCTGGTTTCCTCCACCACGAGTATTCAGAGCCTCAAAATTGCGGGTCAGGATGAACTTGTAATATTTTCTGGATTCACAGATAAAAGATTTAGAAACTCTGGCTCCTGTAACCTACTTCTCAGTCCATTCCTCATCACATACTCACTTCTGCATGGGGCTGAGCTCGACTCGGACGATGAGCTCTGTTTTGGAAGGCATGTGCTTGAACACGTCAGCTTTGAGTCTCCTGAGCATATGTGGTCCCAGCATGTCGTGAAGCTTTTTGATCTGGTCCTCCTTGGCAATGTCGGCAAACTCCTCCAAGAAACCCTCAAGATTACTGCATAATGAGAGAGACAGTGTCATTTGTGTCTGCAAATACCCAGAGGGCCACCAGATGGTGCTAAAGGGATCCACTTAAAATGTTTTTCAAGAGCAGGATTTTTTTTTTTTTTTTCTTCATAAAACTATATGCAGATTTCCTTTTAAGTATTCATTTATGCTTCTTTACAACTTACAAACATTCATAAATAGTTGAATAGTGCATGTTTCTATGAATGGAGTTTTCCATTGTCACTCTTGTTTTTCTCACTGGTTGTATTACAATTTATCTAAAGCAGCTTTTGTGAAGTTCTTTAAAAAGATTTCTTACATTATTTGCAAAAAATATTTGTAAAAAAATATATAATTTTTATTAATAATAATAAATATTTATAAACTATTTTTATATTTTATAAAATTAAAAAATAATCCAGATCATTTTTAATTTGTTTAAAATATTTTAAGTGCACTGTAAGATTCAGTTAACTCATTTTATTTCATTAATTTTATGTAGGTCTTTTGAAGTCATATTACAACAAATAAAAATAAATATGAAAATTACAATAATGTTACTAAATTGTATAAAATTGTTATTTATATATTTATACATATATTATTATTTATTTTCTTTATTTTTATGTAATACCATGACATAATATCAAACAGTATTTCAAGACTCCATCATTGAAAGTTTCTGCATGCTCCTTGTATTTGAAATGAATCAGAAACACACCTGAATCTCTCTGGTGTGAGAAAGTTGAGCAGATGGAAAAGCTCTTCTAAGTTGTTCTGTAGAGGAGTTCCGGTCAACAACAACTTATGCTGCAGTGGGTAGTTGTTAAGCACCCTGAAAAACTACATAAAACCACCACAGCAAAGCATTAAAACCTCCAACCACCATAAATTGGAAATTTAAACCAGTTTAACGTAATTTAGTCAAATGATTGCATAATCTCACCTTTGACTGATTATTCTTCAGTCTGTGGGCCTCGTCAACTACCAAACAAGCCCAGTCAATGGAGCCCAAAACAGCCGTGTCAATAGTGATCAACTCATAGGAGGTCAACAGTACATGGAACTTCACAGAGGCTTCTTTCTGTTTTATCATGAGGAAACAATCACTCATATATATGGATTAAAGTGTCTTAAGATTCTTCAGTGGAAAGAGTAGTTCTCCAACTCACTAACCTTCATCTTATAGGGTTTCTTGCCACCGCGGATGGCGTTGTTCTCAAAGGAGAACTCATTTTCTCTGATGACAGCCCTGCTGTCTTTGTCTCCGACGTATGTGACGACGTACATATCTGGGGCCCACATTTCAAACTCTCGCTCCCAGTTAATGATGGTGGACAGAGGGGCACTCACCAGGAATGGACCCTTCGAATGACCCTGGAGAACAAAGACACCAGCATTTTAAAACTGAACAAAGAGGATATGCTGTCTGAAGGTAGTAATGCAAACATTCAAATGTTTCGATGACTTAATTTTTACATAACATTTCTACACTTACAAAACGTAGAATGTAGTATTTAGCAACAGCATCATATGAAAATATACACTACCATTTAAAAATTTTGGGATCAGTAAGATTTTATTTTTTAAAGAAATTAGTATTTTTCAGCAAGGATGCATTAAATTGACCAAAAGTGTCAGTACAAGTCATTTGTAATGTTACAAAAAATGTTATTAAAAAAAAAAAAATCATGGTGTTTCACAAAAATATTAAACTCTTTTCAACATTGAGCATAAGAAATATTTTTTGAGCACCAAATAAAAGAATGATTTCTGAAGGATCATGTGACACTGAAGACTGGAGTAATGATGCTGAAAATTCAGCTTTACCTCACAGGAATAAATTGCATTTTAAAATATATTCACACGCAAAACAACTCTTTCAATTTGTAATAATATTGTCACAATATCACTATTTTTATTAGGGATGCACGATATTATCGGACTATTATTGGAATCGCCCGATAATGGCTTTAAATGTAAATATCGGCATCGGCCCGATATGAACAATTATGCCGATGTGTCCTGCCGATAAGAGGAATAAGTTAACTCACATGTGCTCATGGTCTGCTAGCGATTAGATCACATCAGCAGTGTGACTCATTTTTGAAGCAAAGATTTGTCTGAATGATGATTAGATTCACTGTTTTGGATCGCTGCATTTAAACTGAGAATGAATGTACAGAATGATGCATTTGGTGTATGATAGAGAAAACTACGGTGGCTGAGAAGTGCAAAACAAATCACAATTCTGAAAACAAAATAAACGCAATGCAAATCTAAAAAACTAAATTCAGAAAACAGAACAACAATTCCGAAAACATAAGTCAGAAAACACAATGACAAATTCAAAAACAAAATTTAAAAAAAAAAAAAAAAAAAACTACAAATCGGACAAACCGGAAGAGGTAGGTATAGTTTGAGACAGCGCCATCGGTTTGAGAATTGATTACTCACCGCTGACTGGACGAGACATCTGTCAATCAAGGAAGAACAGTAGACTAGCGGTAGAACGTTCAGAGATGTTTAGTTCAGTTTAAATGTATTGTATGAATTGCCCTTAATATGGAATAAAAAATGCGCACGTACATTTACAACACTGTACTCTGTACTGTGTATTATATTACCTTTGAATCAGAATACAAAAACTAGTTAACACTATAATGCGAGGGTGTTTCTAATACAGCGTCTATGGGAGTTGACGGTATTTGACATGGTTATTTCTTCTGAACGCCGTTATCAGTATCTCTCGAATTTTTTTCTCTTCTTTTTATAAGTCGTGAAAACACTATTGTGGGTTTTTCTTTTGCTATTTGAGCAAATGGGAATGCAAAAAAAAAAAAAAAGAAAAAAAAAAAAGAAAAAAAAAAAAAGGCAGATGTGTGTTAAATTAGGATTTTTTTTAGGTGGGGTGGAGAGAATTTAAAGGGGACAATATAAAATATAAATACAAAATATTAAGAGTTGAATAGTCTTTTTTTATTAGGAAAATTAAATGAATTGACATATCCAACAGCATTAAGACAGTTCAAATGTAGAAAACGGACTTATTGAAAATGCAAAATGATTCTCAGCCAGTAGGAGGCGCTTTTGGAACAGTTTCCTTTGCAACAGCTGTACACAAAAGCTGCGCGGCTCTCATAAACGCTACTTTATCAAGCAGTATTCAGGCATTATAATTTAGATGAGATGAAAATGACATCGAACCTTTGAGAAACGCCCCCTTTTAAACATCTCTGAACTTTCTACCGCTAGTCTGCTGTTCCTCCTGTACCTTGATTGACAGATGTCTCGTTCAGTCAGCGGTGCGTAATCTATTCTCAAACCAATGGCTCTGTCTCAAACTATACCTACCTCTTCCTGTCTGTCTGATTTGTTGTTGTGTTTTCTGACTTCTTATTTTGTTATTGGATTTTTCGTTATTTTCTGACTTGTTATAATGTTTTCGGAATTGTTGTTGTGCTTTTTGAATTGTTATTTTGTTTTTTAGATTTGCATTTGCATTTGTAATTTGTTATTTTGTTTTCAGAATTGTGATTTGTTTTGCACTTCTCTGGCACCTTAGATAACTGCAATAGCAGTGCAGTGGCAGCAGCAGCAGCCCCGGGTCCTAATGCCCGTTCGGTAAGAAGTTTTAATTCCGTAGGGGGCTCTGTTGGCCTACTTCTAATTAAATTAAAGTAAAATAGCCTACACAAATAACATTTAGACTGTTTCTGATTAAATAAAGCAGTAATTGATGTCATAAAATAATGAGTACGTTTTGATTTAACGGTCAGAATCTATAGCTTACATGGAGAGAAGAAAAAAAAAAATAAAAAAAATAAAAAATTCACAAACATGACATTTGTAAATTAAATAATTTTAGATATACTGATTTATTCATTTGTGTCATGTTTTATTTTTTAAACAAATCAAAAGCTCTAAAAGATTTTCTGAATTTTTACAACTCTTCTGCTTTAGACCATCTACAAATGTTAAATCTTAAAATAAAATGTTAGGGTTAACGCTGCATCTTTCTGGGAAAAAAAATGCAGAGATTGATATAGTTTATTTATAGTTATTTTCAAAGCTTCAATGTACTGTCAAAAAACCTTAATTATTGTTGATTTAATTCTAACAAATAATTTCTTGTTAAAAACTGACCAAAATTACAAATATTTTGCTTATAATTTCTGTACAGGAGACACTTTGTGTTGTTTCCAAACAAAAGGAAATATATCGATATCGGCCTATATATCGGATATTGGCAAAAATCCAATAGCGTGCATCCCTAATTTTTATTCTATTTAAAAATAATAATAATAATAATTAAAAAAAAAAAAAAAAAAAAATGAAGACTTTGTAAACATTAAAAACTTTTTTCGAAAACATTTTTAAACATCTTGTCGACCCCTAACTTTTGAACAGTAGCATAGTTAATAAAACACAACCTATTTTAATTCTTTGTTAGATTCATCACATAAGTAAATCATCTCTTTCTAGATTCTCATTAAAAATAAAACCATACAACCACACACCTCTTTATACAGTGAATAGAGGAAAACAGCAGTCTGCACGGTCTTTCCCAGACCCATCTCGTCTGCCAGGATGGTGTCAGTTCCCTGAGCCCAGGAGAAGCGGAGCCAGTTGAGCCCCTCCAGCTGGTACGGATGCAGCGTCCCACCCGTAGTGTCCAGATACTCTGGCTGACGGTCAAATTTAATAGTGGGCTACGGGAGGATAAGAAATGGGTTTTAGCCATCGATGAGCAAATGAATAATGCAGCTGACTCAAAATGGTGCTGTAAGTAGTGTGTAGGCTCAAAACAATGAAGCTCACTTACATCCACCACAGGGTTCTCTGGAGGTCGGTCCAGTTTTCGCATCTTTCCTTTGAGCTTCATCTTCTTTCCTGGTTTACCTTCATCACCTATCATCAACTCCCTTTAAGAGGAAAAAAGATTAATCGGATGAGCATGTACACCAGTATGTGTGTTTTCTTGCATTTTCAGGTCTATGAAAATTCACATTTTATGTTAGCAAGTTTAGGGTAATGAATTAATTTTTTAAATAAAAAACAAAAACAAAAAAAAAAACAAAAAAAAACTTCCACTGCCTTTAAAACATATTTTCTTGCATACCAGGGTTTTCAGCAACTAAAACCATTAAAAACATTTATGTGAAGTTTTTGTATTTGAAAACTAAAATAAAACAAAAAAAATATTAGACAAAAACACTTTCTAATTTTCATCAAGTTTGAGTTGAAGCATTAATTTCTAACTGAAAGTAAAAAAAAAAAAAAAAAATCAAACTGAAACTAAAATTAAACAAATACTAATATAAAAACAACATTAAATAAGCACAAAAAAGAAAACTGAAATGAAAACTAAAAATATACAAATAAAAGCCACTTCAAAATATTGATATAATAGTATATAAATAAAAACTACAATAAAAAGAAACAAAATCTAAATTAAAGAAAAATGACTAAAACTAAAATGAAAACTGAAAACAAAACGGTTTAAAATTCCAATGCAAAATATTCACATAAACTATAATAGTATATAAATAAACAAATACAAATAAATTAAACCTAAATAGCAAATGTAAAAAAAAAAAAAAGAAAAATTACAAATAAAACAAAATTACTAAAACTAAAACTGAAAATGTTTTAGAGAAATCCAAGTCAAATTTTTAAAAACTATAATAGTATATAACAGAATGTCAGAAATGACAAAATATTTGAATAAAAAAAGGGTATTAAACAGGTTTGTGTTACTTTACATCATTATGAAAATGAACTGCTTTGTTAATGCCGTTTCGCGCTGTTTTTAAACAGTAGTGACTGTGTACATGTATACCTGTGGTTCCAGTACTGCAGTTTGTAGATGTCAAACTCTGGTACATCCATATCCTCTGCCTCCCAGGTGGCCTGATCATATGTTAAATCCCTCCACTTGATGAGGTAGTGACAGTAATTCTTCTTATCCACACTGAAAAGAATAAAACACAACAGGTACGACGTTAGCAAAGCCATGAAACTGATCCAAAGCGATTCAGTCCAAAGTTCTTGAAGCTCATCTCACCTATGGTTCAGGATACGGTGAATCATCATCCACTCCATCTTAATGCCGAAGCGGTAGTACTTCTCCTCCATCCTAGCATAGGTGGGGTCTTTTTTCTTCCTCTTGTCGCTCTTCTCCTCTTCTCCCTCACCGCCGAAGTCTATGGGTGGGGGTTCGTCCATGTCGTTCTTGCGCTGGTAGTTTCTGAACATCACCTGACAGTGCATCTCCAGCTAGAGAGAGCGAGAGAAGGCGAGGACCAAAATTAGGACCAAACAAACTAACGGAGTGTGAATTCAGCCTGGATCTGGATTCAAAATGGCATGAAGACCAAAATAAGAACCAGTCCTGGTACCTGCAGCTCAGAAACCCAGGAGCAGTGCCAGTAGGACATATTCTGCCATTTAACGAAGAACTCCCTCTCAGGGCGACCAGCCAATGGCGTGGGGTCAGGAGCACCAGCTGAGAGGTCACTGGGCCGCGGCACAGGGGTCGGGGGAGGAGGTTCATTCCAGCGCCAGGTCAGAATCTTCTGTACCTTACCTTTCATAGTAGGACACTGGAGGGGGAAAAAATGAGGTATAAATTATTTCACGATACACAAAAGGAAGTTTCAATGTGGAAAGAGTCAAACCTGTATTTCTTGTATACATTATTATCAAAAATAAAAATCAATGGTTAATAAAATATATACTTAAAGTCTAAATATATTAAAAAGTAGGGGTGGGAGAAAAAAAAAAAAAAAAAAAAAAAAAAAAATCGATTCACCTAACTATCGCGATTCTTTTTAAAACGATTTAAAAATCGATTGGTTTACCTCAGAATCGATTTTTATTTCATTATTTTATTTTTCCTAAGAGGTGGTGGGGAGAAGTTAGCGCTTTGTAATTCCAACAGAGGGTGAAATGTATAGGTGTGTTCAACTTGGAGCAGCACCGCGCAGACGATCAGCGTATAACATCAAAGTACCGTGAAAGCGATTCGAAAGCATGCGGAGCCAACTGTTCTCTGTAGCCCTCGCGGTGCTTTCATGTCATACAACGATTGTTCTGCGTGCACAGTGCCGCTGCATTAGATGACGTCATATACGCTTAAAGCCTGCGCGAGAAAACAAAACCATGACGGAGGCAGAGGATCAAACCTCTTCCAGAATTCTTTCTGCACCTTCATGTCTTGAATCCCAAGTGTGGAAACACTTTGAATTTTACACACTGCCGGGAAAACATGACTAAACCGGTATGCAAAGTAACATAGTACTTTATTTCAGAAAGTATTTTTTTCTACTCATTTTGTTGAACATTTGACTATTATATTCATGTGCAAGTTCAGGGTTTTGGTCATGGTTCAAAGTACTTTAAAGGGATCCCCGGGTATTAAGACATGTATAGCTTAATATAACGTAAATGATGTCTCTTATTTAAATATGTGGTAGAAAACCCATGAAAATGTATGTTATTTAAAAAAAAACTACATCGTTTTTGGACTATGGGGGGCGCCATTATTTTATGCGCACAGTACATTCTGCGTCGATGACCAACCCTCTACGGACACCTTGGCAATTGAATTGCCATTGGCTAGTAAATTTTTTAGTTTACTTGCCAGACTGATATACTAGGCCTTAGGGCTGGACCAGAATATTCGATTATTCGAATATTCGTTCGGTGGGTTGGCATTCGATTTTCAGTTTTGAGATTCGAATATCCTTTTTTTTTTTTCTCTCGAACACCTGGAACCCCGCGAAACGGTTCTCAACTTGTCCGCCTGGCTGAACATTTGCACCAGGAACAGACCGTTAGCCAATGAAAGACGTTCGTGCTGACCTATAGCATGCATATATGAGCCCGCTTCTATTATGAGCGCGCTTGCCGCACATCTACATTTGAAATAATGAACTTAAGCGCGCAAAAGACGCGACATGTGAACGGACCCTCTGCTATCACAAAACCGAATGCGATGCATGCGTTTTCTTTCAGTCAACTGTCTCGAGATGCGAGCGAAAGTCTTGAGTCAGCGTGCAGTAGCTCATGTAGTGCACACGAGATGTGCTGATGTGAAGCCGCTTTGAGGGAAGACGCGGTCCAGCTGAATCACTCATGCTGTTTTCAAATGACTGATTTAATCTGATATTTTGTGTGGATTTATTTACTCATCTAACCTACATGCTATATTCAATAAATGTTTGCAGGTATTTCCCTCATTATAAACTCGAAAGCTGCAGGAATGAGTAAAACTATGCGATATAGCCTACACACAAATTCAGGACCTGATTAAATATAACTCTATTATACAGAGATTTGTGAAATAAAATTCCATGACTTTTATAAAATGTTTCCAGGCCTAGAAATTGCTGTTTTAAAATATCATAGCTTTTCCAGGTTTTTCATGACTGTACGAACCCTATAAAAGCAACACGCTTTCAATCACTAAAGATTGGTCCTCTCTCTCCTCTAATCACATGGCGGATCCGTTACCCCGCTTTATTCCGGGACCTCTCAATTTACAAATTAAGCACTGGGCTACCTTATTAAAGTATTGCTTTTAACAGACCTGTGTGTTTTGTATCACTAGTGCAGTGTCCGTTCTCGGAGCATATAAGCCCTGCCCGCGTGAAGCACGCCGCCTCCGGCTCGCGCTGTTCTGTAGTTTATTAAAAGTTTATTAATTATGAACCTGTCGCGTGTCCATATTGCACCAAGATGCAACACTGGACTCCCTTGGGTCCGCAGCAACACACCTGCCACGCGTGAAGTCATTGGCTGAACGGTTCTCAACACAATAAAAATGCAAACAGACAGACACACAGAGATTCCTGCCTTTTATTAGAGAGAAGAATATGTTCAGCCCCTCCCTCCGAAGCTTCGAATATTCGGTGTTGATTACTATCGAAGCTTCGAAGCTCAAAAAATGGTATTCGGACCAGCCCTACTAGGCCTATGTATATATATATATATATATATATATATATATATATATATATATATATATATATGCTCTGTAATATACTGTATATGTTTGTAAAATGGTACAGCTTTTTAAATATCTGAAAGTACACTCTTAACATCAGTCAGTCAAGCATTATAATATGACATTATGATAATTAGAATTAAAGTAATTAGAATTAAAACTTAGTAACCATGTATGAATGCATAGACATTTTAACTGAATAAATGAATTTAGGACTGGTGTTTTTTTTTTTTTTGGTTATTCAGTTTTTCTGTTAAAAAAAAGGGGGAAAAAACTAACAATAATACTCATAAGACATTAATAGTAATAATAATACGAATTCTGCTAAAAAGAATAGTATAAAACGCACTAAGGATTAACGAGCTGCTGGATTTATGAATATTTAATCAGGTTGTTTGCATTCACTCGAACTGATTTGCTGAAATCAAAACAGGGACGATAATAGGTGAGCGCCAACCAATGAGATTGCCGTTTGCGCATTAGTTCCGCCCACTACCGGAAAACCCGGCAGTTCTTAAAAGCTGAAGAAATTCAAAGGAACTCCGTTATTTTGACAGGAAAATACAACAAAGAGTATCGTTTACATGTAGCGCGTCAATTCTGCATGTATTTAAGACTCTCTTGCTCTCTCTGCGCTCACCAAAGCGATGGCGAGTCGTGCGCCTAGAGTTCACGGTACGTCAAATACAGCTGCGCATCCATTCAGATGAACTGAGAAACAGCACAGATCGCTTGACGGAGAGCGAAACTCTGAAGCGCTCAGTCAGTGTCCAACTCACACACTGGCGAGTAAAATTTGAGAATTTATTAGCCATTGGCTAATATTAAACCTCATTTAGTCGCCCAGAGTGAAATTTAGTCGCATATGTGAGTGATTTACTCGCATTGTAGAGGGTTGATGACGTCAAATGGTTGCACTCGGTGAGCTACTGGCGCTTATTTCTATAGTCTTTGGTTTTTTACTGCAACACAACTTGTGAGGCTTTTGGTTGTAATTTTCAGTCGAAGGGCAACAAAAGAAACAATGTAAGATTTCATTGCTTTCCTAGCGGTAATAGGAGGAGAAAAGAATGGGAAGATTCCTGTGGACAAATAAAACTTCCTAAAGACCCGCTTCTTTTTTCTCTCCACTTTAGCCCTGATGCCTTTGAGTCTTTTAGTAGTCCGCAGCTACTGAAAGAGCTTACAAACGGCTGAGACAAGAAACGCTAGATGCCATCTGTTAGGATGTAAACATGCCGACACTAATCATGAAGCGTGGCCGCTAGAGGAGTTTCTCAGCGCGGACTTCATTCGTTATCCGGGGCATTTAGACTCTTTGTGAGGAAAAATCGATGGTACAGCATTTGGTTTAAACCTATACTTATATCCATCGCCACCTGTAAGCTCTTTCAATAGCTGTGGTCATCATATCAGTATTTTATTTTCCGAGTTGTGTTGTGGTAAAAATAGCAACAGGTAGGGGCAGTAGCTCACCAGTGCAACCATTTTACATCATCAGAATAATGGCGCCCCCCATAGTCTAAAATATGTATAAAACGATGTGATTTTTTTAAAATAACATAAATCTTTGATGGGTTTTCTACTACATATTTCAGTAAGAGACATCATTTACGTTATATTAAGCCATACATGTCTCAATACCCAGGGATCCCTTTAAATATACACTGTGTGTGTGTATGCTCCTGAAATAAAAGTTTAGAAAGATGTGATGCATTGTTTTTGTTATTATGACTCATCATATACAGTCTCTTTTAAGGGTATAATCAACTATTTTCCATTGTCTAGTCTTTAATAAGCAAACAAAAATGTATTGATAAAACAAACTGTAATATCGAATCGCAATAGTAACTGCTAAGATGTGTGGTTTTCTTTAATAGTGACAGTCTGTATATTAAGTGTATTATTAAACTTTTTCCCATGGTCTAGATTTAAAAACAAAATCACAACACATAGTAATATCGAATCGCCATACTTGTAGAATCGAAATTCTTTTATATATATATAAATAAATAAATAAATAAATAAATAAATATTCGCAATACATATCATATCGGCACCCAAGTATCGTGATAGTATCGAATCGGGAGGTAGGTGTATCGTCCCATCCCTATTAAAAAGTGGACTGAAAAGGATAATACCCATACATTACTAATACCAATACTTGTACATTTCTTAAGCATAATTAAATTATGAAATCAAAGCTAGGTTATTTGTACATATTATTTGAATCCCGATTATTTGTATACAACATTTATATCAATCATAAATGACATTTATATCTAAATAATTCAAAAGGTAGCTTTTTGTACATTAGAGTCCCAATTGCATTTATTTTTGTTACTTACATTTGAATATTATTTATTATGCCATGTATATTATATTAAAAAATACCCTAGATCTGCATTACAATATCATTGCAAAGTAGGCTTTTTGTACATGCTATTTAAGTCCCAAATACATTTATTTTTTTATTTAAATAGTAATTACATTTATTATGCAAATATATTAAATAAAATACTATAATAATGTATTAATTATATTTATGAATTAATGGTATTAACATTATATTATAATTCAAAAGTAGGCTATTTGTACACTATTTGAGTCCCAGCTGCAATTATTTATACTCAAATACTATTTTTATTAATTATGCATGTGTGTGTGTGTGTGTGTAATTAATATAAATATATATAAATAAAAATACAAATATTATACTTATTAATTTTTTTTATTAATGCCATTGTGTTCATATTAATCATATTAGAATTCAAAAGTACACTATTTGTACTGAATAAAACTATTTTGTAAATATAACTTGTATTTATAATTATATTTTGTTTTGGTATTACATTTATCTAAAAATATTACATTACTATGCATGTATATTATACAAAACATATTAATGGTATTACATTTACATTATATTATAATTCAAAAGCAGATCATTTACATGCTATTTGAGACTTCAACATGCATTTTGCTGTAATAACATTAATGATAAGTCATTTAATTGATTAGTCAATTATGAAATTTGTCACATGTGACCCCTGACCTTGAAGCCTATTTACAAGTTGTAACCCAGTTGACTCACAGTGCAGCGAGGGCAGATCCATTCTCCATTGGGAATCTCGGGCAGGGGTGGGTTAAGGCAGTGGATGTGGTACGACGAGGGACAGGAGTCACAGCACAGCAGCTCTCCGCCATCCTTACACACCCTGCAGAACTCCATGTGATGGTCGTCCTCTTCCGCCTCACCTCCCGCCTCGTTATCCTCCTCGCCGTCTGACGCGTCCTCTCGAGCCTCCCACTGGATGCCCATCTTCTCCTGAAAGAGGAAGAGATGATGCTGAGTACAGTAGCACATCAGGGTTTGACATACAGCTCTTTGGATAAAAGCAAACGTTTTACGGGGGCAGCTGCTGCAGTTTTAGACTGAACTCATGTGGAGATTCAGAGTTGGTTCACTTACACAGTGTGGGCAGCTCCAGGTGCCCTCCGGTGCCTTCTCCATATCAGGGTCCAAGCAGACCATGTGATAAGCTCGTGGACAGGTGTCACAGAGAATGATCTCTCCTCCCTGCTGACAGACCTCACAGTAATCCTGATGATCCGTCTCATATCCGTCACCATCATCATCACCTAGCAAAGAGAGAGAGGCTACACCAACAACTGATAGTAGGACCCTGTGGTTTCTTAGGACAGAAAGTCAGAATCCAATCATAAAAACTGAATTAACAGTGTATCACTTCAAGAAATTGTAACAGAAAGAAATATTACTATTGTACAGTTGAATGTACTTCTCAAAGTAATAATAAAAGTAAAACTTTAAGGAATAAAACATTTTTTCTTCCATGTTTTAGCTGTGACAGTAAACCTCAAAAAATAAAAACTTACATTTTCATTTGATTACGTAAAAAAAAAAAAAAAATTAATTGAATTCTTAATGTTTTATGCCTTAATTTGATTCCCATTGTTTATGATGATGAATTTGTATCAAATCATAAATACAGAAAAATTCAAAAAAAAAAAATGTATAGGGCCCTATTCTTATAAAAAATAAAATAAAATAAAAATAAATAAATGATCAAATTGTTAAAACTGCATGATTAGATCAATTGATTAGATATGCGGTTTTGATGAGTAAAAACGAACTAAACCATTAAAACTAGAACAATTTAGAAAAAACAATTTGGGAAAAAATAAAACTGATTTCATAGGGCTCTATGACAGTAATGTTGCCTCAAATGCATTTTTATTTTTAGGGGAGGATCTCTAATATCACAAACACATCACTCTAGGCTTTGCTAAATATTCCCGACGGTTTTAGTATGCACAAGATGCATGGTTTTCCAAATCAGTTCTCTCATGAATGCAACAAAAACTAGAAAATCTTTGGTCTCTTCAGTTGCTCTCTGAAGGGATTATGATGGAGATAAGGCCTTTCCTTGGCCTGATTAAGCCTAAAAGCTATTCAAAAGCACAGAGAGAGAGAGAACATAAGACCCTCACCTTTTTTCGTCTTCTTTTTGGGCTTCTTTTTAGTGCTGCTGCGACTACTGCGGCTATTTGATCCATTTGAAACAGACACACTGTTCATACTGCCATCATCAAAGTCACTGTCCACGTCAACATCGTCCTCTTCACTCTGAAAAAGAGAATTTGAAATGAAAAGGAGACTGAAGTAGAGAGAAATACACTGTGAGCCTGATAAATGACCAGAAAATTACTTGAATGTCATTAGCGAGATGCTATGTCTAAAATTAGAGCAGAGCGAAGAAAAAAAACAAGTGTTCATGGAAAAAGGTTAAATGATGAGTCCGAAGGCAAGCTTGAGAAAAGGAAGAAAAAAAAAAAAAGTAGAGCTGAGGTTCTTACAGATGAGCGTTTCCTTTTGCTGTTGAAGCCTCCTAGTTTGATCTTCAGAGGGGCAACCTTTTTGGTCTTCACCTTCTTCTCTTGAGGTTTGGGAGCGGGTTTGGACTTCCTGCGTGCATTGGGACCTGAAATGCGCAGGAATTAGCATAATCTTTCCATGCAGCACGCAAACAATTATTGGCTAAGAACTCCTACATCACAAATAAGCCCTGTTAGCATGTAAAATCCTCTATAATGTATCGTTTTATTGGATTTCTGAAGGACCATGTGACACTGAAGACTGGATTAATGAGGCTGAAAATTAAACTTTGCATCACAGGAATAAATGACATTTTAAAATATATTCAAACAGAAAACAGCCATATAAACTGTAAAAAAACATTTCACATTATTACTGTATTTTTGATCAAATAAACACTGCAGTGGTGAGCATAACAGACTTCTTCCAACAACATAAAACACTGCAGACCCCAAACTTTTGATCGATTTTTGTACATCTTAAAATTGCATTCACATACATTCAAAATCTTAATTTTAGACATTTTTATCTGAGGTCCAGGTTTTCTGCACCAAAACCATAAGCAGTTCATGTTTGCCTCTCTTCCTTTTTTGCACGTGAAATGAGCAACAGCGGTTTGCTGTTGGGTTGAAGAAGTGCCCCATTCTTAAATAATAGCTTCTCTGAAACCATAATAATGTGACAAGTTCACAATTTAAAAACAATCTACGGTGAAATGAGCTTCAAAGAAGTTGATGCAAAAGTTCAAGGACACCATGATTCCTCAACACAGCAAAAAAACAACTGCAGAATGTCCATAATAATAATAATAATAATAATAATAATAATAATAATACAGTTCAGATGAAAATGCACAAATCAAACAAACACCTCTGCTGGGGAAAACAGCTGCTACAGCAGGCAGCCGCTCACTCACATGGTGAAAAACCAATCATAAAAACACAAACTAAAGCAATTGAAACAAGTTTGCACCCACCCTTGCCCTCTTTTGTCTTGGCCTTGCGTACAGGAGGTGCTGGTGTGGACTCGACACTGATTTGGGCTCCGGTTGCAGGGGCTGGAGTTTCAACAGTTACAGCAGCACTAGTGGCCAGGGCCGTGGTGGCAGTAGCCGAACCCCGCAGAGGGTTGTTAGTGCTGAACTCCCTCCACTTTGCTCCCAGAACCATCATCATTTTAGAAACTGCGATTTTGGGGTTCTTGGCAGCGATCAGAGGCCTGTGAGATTGTAGGGAGGATATAATGGTTACAATTTAGGTGGAGATCCATCTAAATTGATGATTTTTATTGCCATCATTCTTATGTTGGTTTAAAGCCAACAACATATTCCAGACCTGCACATATTAACATCATGCAGCGCTCCAAACAAGTCACCTTTATTTATATAGAGCTTTATTCAATACAGATTGTTTCAAAGCTTCATAGCACACTTCTGCAAACGTCTTATGAGTCAAAGCAGCTCTAAAAAAGACAATAGTGTCTTTATTCAGCTCAAGGTTAATGATGATTCAGTTCAGTTCAGCAAATGTGTAAAAGTTCATAAATTATGAAACATTCAGCTTAAAAAGCAGCTCTACTTAAGATAGCTGTGTCATTTTTCAGCTCAAGCTCAAGTTTTGTTCTCATCTGATCAGTCAGATCAGTAATGGCTCATTTCCACTGAGCGGTACAGTTCAGTACAGTACGGTACGGTACGCAGTTATTTCCGTTTCCATTGTCAAAAGTTGTGAATGGTACCAAAATAGCGTACTGTACCGTACCACTTTTTTGGTACCCTTCCGTTGGGGTACCTAGCACAGCAAAGGGTACCAGAAGGGTGGAGCTAAACTCACTGCAGAAGTTGATTGGTTGAAGGGGATAAAGCTCACTCATTCCACTCTGCTGTCCATGTTGGGCTTATTTACATCAGAGTGCGCAAACACAAAAAAATATAACAGTGTATTTTATGATTTTATATATTCACACAGACAATAGCCGTTTCTCAATATACGTTCTTGTCTGTTCTTGTGGACTTGTGAAAGGTCATTGCCCAAAAACCCGCGTAATTTTCAAAATATTACTGTTGTCGTGTCATGAAATGTAGTTTTAAGAGTTTTTCAGGCGAGAATGTAGTTGTTTAAAACTCAAATCTGCGGTTTATTTATAAAGATAGCGTCTATTTGGAAAATTTGCTATGCCGATTTCGGAGCTCCACGTGATCACGGGGCACTCAGTGCTCATGTATCCGCATAGAGCAGCCTTACGCACGGCTAGTCCTTCCGACATTTGCCGCTGGCTCTGATGTCTCTGTAGTGATTAAACATGAGATACAATTTGTTTCGTGTGTATTTAACAGGCATTCGTGGTCTCATGAATCTATTATTTGTGAACCTGGACCACAAAACCAGTCATAAGTGTCAATTTTTTGAAATTGAGATTTCTACATCATCTGAAAGCTGAATAAATAAGCTTTGCATTGATGTATGGTTTGTTAGGATCGGACAATATTTGGCCGAGATACAACTATTTGAAAATCTGGAATCTGAGGGAGCAAAAAAATCAAAATATTGAGGAAAATCACCTTTAAAGTTGTCCAAATGAAGTTCTTAGCAATGCATATTACTAAACAAAAATTAAGTTTTGATATTTACGGTAGGAAATTCACTAAATATCTTCATGGAACATGATCTTTACTTAATATCCTAATGATTTTTGGCATAAAAGAAAAATCGATAATTTTGACCCATTCAATGTATTTTTGGCTATTGCTATAAATATACCCCAGCGACTTAAGACTGGATTTGTGGTCCAGGGTGACATTTGTTCCTGGTCATATCGTTTTGGCTGAGCACAAACGTTATGTTTAATTTAAAAGAGGCAGAGCTGTGCTTATTGTCGCTCGTTACTTTCCGGCATACACCACGCCTATCAAGTAAGGGTACTATTGGCGGTGGAAACACAAGCTGGATCAGGGTGTTCTGTCCCGAATCGTACCGTACCGTACTGTTCGGTGGAAATCAGCCATAATAGTCCACCCAAATGGTAGCCATTGCCTTTTCTCCATTATTTTCTCCATACTGTTTGGTTATCAACATTCTTCAAAATAACTTCTATTATTCTCAACAGAAGAAAAGTTGACAGAAACGGAGAAAAACAACTACAGCAACAGTCAGACATGCATCTAACATACTTTTGTCAGAGTAGACACCAAGTTATTTATGATTATGATGAGCAAATGTTGCAAGTTATGAAACACCACTTCTAATATGTCCACAAATCAAAAGCGTGCAGCAGTCAAAATCAGCATGAAACATTGAAATTATGCTTTCTTCCCTACTGTGATGCATATCCAACTGAAACAGTTTCTCGAATAAGAGAAAAAAAATAAAATGTAGGGCAGGGCTTGATTTTGGTTCATTGGATTATTTTTGTTTGCCATTGCTCAGATTTCGGAGTGACAGCTTATTGTCCCACATGTCATCAGAAAAGATGTCTACTTTATTTAAAGATTATAAAGGCACATGGATTTTAATAAAAAATGTTGCACACAGCTAAAAAATGTATAATAAACACTGCAATATTTCCTAAAAATAAGAATCATCCATTTTGATTTAATGGTGGTTTTACGATATAAACGTTCAATGATTTTTTCTCATATATGGGTAATGCACTCATACCTGACAAACTGGCTGAAGGCTTTGTAGTTGGTCAGAGTCCTATAGTCTTCCTCAGTGAAGACATGGTCGATGTCCTCCATACCCCAGGTATCCAAAAGCTGAGAGGAACTTTTTGGCTCCTTAAAATCAGTTCAGAAAAACATGTCTCACAGAACTGAGTGATTCGATTTATATTTACTGTCATGCAGTTAATGTAGGGCCCTATGATTTCCGCGATGCAGAAAACGCGGACGGAATCGCGGAATCCAGTCATAAAAATGGAATTTACCGATTAACGCGGAATGTCACGGAATTTGTCAAAGTTTGGATGAATTAATCAAAAGTAGGTCATTACACTTAAATCAAATCACAATATGGACTAGTATCTGTAAATATTAAGTCGCAAAAGTCGATTTGAATATGAATCCTGCATGTTCTGAGCCTCTCTGTATGAATGGAGCAGGCACACGGTTTTGTTTTCTATACACGGCGCGTGAAGCTCGCGGTGATTTCAACGTCTGCCGTCTCAATGAAGACATAAATACATGAACAACATCTCCAAAACTGATCTGAGAGTCACTTCACGAGCATTTTACCATTTCATTTGAGTAAAACTAGCGTCATATCATATACACACACAGAACTTTAAAGGTATTCACGGAAACCCGTCAAAATAAAAGTTCGGTTTAACTTTGTGCCAGAAATAGGCTATATTACTATTATTTTGTAGAATGTACGTAATACTACTACTACTTACTACTACTGTTGAAAAATAATAAAGCTTTATTTTTTTTAAAGACATAATCACAAAATATTTTAATATTAATAGTAAATCCCCTTTATTTGCCAAAAATTTAAATGTTTAATTTTCATTAATTTAAATATAAATTAAATCAATGTTTTATGCCTTCATCTGATAACCAGTAAAATTTAAATACACAACACAGAATTTCTGATGGGGGAAAAACATTTCATAAGGCTACTGTAAGAATAAATAAAAATTGTTTGTATGCATTCAAATAATTAGACATGCTAAAACACAGAATTTGGTAACAATAAAACATAAGGTGAGAAAAAAATTTTTAAAAAATGAAACATTTCATACGGCCCTAAACATGTCATTTTTGTTACACTTTTTGACTTTTAATAAATTAAATTGCATAAGTTTCATGATTTTAATTAATTAGACATGCTTTTTGATTAATAAAATTTAATTTGACCATTAAAAAGGAGTCCATAAAAATTAAAACGGAAAAAAACGGAATCCAGAAAAATTAAAACGGAAAAAACTGAATTTAGAAAAAAATAAAACGGAATTTGGGAAAAAATAAAACGGATTTCATAGGGCCCTATTAATGCAGCTGTCAACTCACAGCATCGTCATCATCCTCGTCTTCCTCTTCCTCAGGTTCCCTCCGTTTGGAAGCTGCTGAGTTTCTGTCGGCACCAGAGCTGCTTCTTTTCTTGTCCTTTGTGGTGCTGGCTCTTTTCTTCTTTTTCCTGCCAGGTGTGTAGTCACTACCCTCGCTTTCTGAACGGTCTTCTTCACCATCGTCCAGATCAGGGCCATCCACTGGCTCCGGAGAACTGATGCCGATATCCTGGAGGACACACAGGACATACTTTTGATCAGTTCTGGAAGCTGGTTAAGTCACTAGTCCATTGTCCAAAACAAGATTTTAGGTTAAGATGTACAATACTATTCAAAGGCTCGAACTTAGATTCAAGTAAGATTTTTTTTTAAAAGCATTTAATTAATCGAAAGTGACAGCAAAGACATTTATAATGTTACAAAGCTTTTTTTATTTTACATTAATGCTATTCTTCAGCACTGATGATAAGAAGAAGCATCAGCATATTAGAATGATTTCTAAAGAATCATGTGACACTGAAGACTGGAATAAATTAAGCTTTGCCATCATAGGAATAAATTACATTTTAAAATATATTAAAATAGAAAGTTGTTCTTCTAAACTGCAATAATTCAAAATATAAACATCTTTACTGTATTTTTTATCAAATAAATGCAGCCATGGGGAGCATAAAATACTTCTTTCAAAAGGATTTAAAAATCATACTCGCTCTAAAGCAATTCTGAAGGGTGACAAGTTAATCTTTAAATATACAAATATCTAATGTACATAAACATTAACAAAGCCATAAAATTGGTATGCATAACTGTAAAATAATTAGCAAAATGTTTAACAAAAGTAGTTTTAAATGTAATCCTGCAGGAAACATCAACCACCACCCCTCAAAAATATTACAAAAATATAATAAAAATAAAGGAAATAAATTTGATATTAGATGACTTGTTAATTTTTATTTGAAGAATGTATTCATTTCATTAAAGAGCAGCCAATTATACATTTTTCTACATAGTTTTTAAAGTTAAAAATCAATGGCAAAGCAGTAATGATAAATGCAAAACTTCACAAAAAATGCAGTCTAGTAATCATTTTAGGCTTCCAGCATTACTCTAGCATTAACTGTTATTGTCCATTATGACAGTAGCATCACTGTCTCAGTTCTCAAGCAAACAAAAGTCCCATCCAGTGCATGTGCTTGCATTTATACAAAGTCCTTTTAACAACCACTTATGACATTACAAAAACCAGTTTGCAATCTTTACGTTAAATGACTCAGCTTGTATTGTAAGATTAAAACCTGACTACTTTTTGTGTTCAATATTTTAAAAAATAAATAAATAAAGGGATCGCCTGACCAGTTAGTCAAGAATCAGATTTTGCAGCACAAATTAAATGTTGAAATTTAAATGGTAGACTACATGTCTGTGTTACAACAAAAGCACTCAGTCTTTGAACACAACAGCTGTAGATACTATTAATGAAGCAGTCGGATCTGCATTCAGTGGCTAAAAATAAAAAATAAAAAAAATGGAATCATGTACCTTTGATATTAACAGTCATTAGGACATGTTATCCCATTTGCGACACCAGCTAAATTGCTCTTTTACTCATTAAGAAACTATGGGGGAGGTTTCTAATCCATAACATAAGGACAGTGAATAGTGCTTTCTCCAAGGATATCACACACAAACAATATCCGTGTGGATATTTTCACTCTCAGAAAAGGCTATTACCTCTCTCCGGGAGCGATTCCTCTTGCTGCCTTTGCTCTCGCGGCTACTTTTTTTGGCTTTCTTCTTCTTTTTCACCTTTGGGGCATCATTTTCTGACAACTCGTCCAGATCGTCCTCATCTGCGGAACAAAAACATAAATAATTTTTAATAAATGAAATTTATTCTTTTAATAAAATGATTTTGATTTTAATAATTGATTTTTTTATTTATTAATTCAATTATTTTTTCCAATCTTGATAAATTATTTTTTCCCAGTCATTCAGATAAGTATTATTGGATGAGTGTCATTCATTGCACTGGGAGATAAATACCTTCTTATTTTAACATTTTAAACTCAAACTTTCAGTCTGTATATTTAGTCTATATATTCTGTATATTCACTATGAAATATCTACTGATTTTCCTCATTTTCAGGCCTGGAAATTACCATTTTAAAAGCAAAATAAATTAGTTAAAAATAAAATAAAATTCATGAGTATGTGAACCCTGTAATTAGAAAAAGTGCTGCTCAGATTAATCCAATCAATGATCAATGCAGTGCGTTGATATTTTCTACATTTAATCTGATAATAGGACAGCAATAGATTAATCATCTACAAATCTATTTTAGTCATTTGATCTGGTCTGGTTAAAAATCATCCTGTGCACTATATGGTGAGAAGTGACGTCAATTACTATCTCAATGTAATACAGGAAGTATTAAATGACAGAAGAAAAAAAAAAAAAAAAAAAAAAAAAAAAAAAATCACTGATATAAGTGACCTGAGCATTATAATATTAGTTATTTTTGGTAACAGGACTGCAAATGCTGAATCTAAGGATATGTAATTTTGTGTCACTTCTAACAGGCACTGTTTTACTATGTCTGTTTAGGGAAGTAACAGCAGTTGTTATTATTATTCTTCTTGACTAAATGTTCCCATGGATGACAGTAATCTGATAAGATCTTAATGGACTTGCCTCAGATTTCATTATGAAAAACAATATACTGGCTTTTCTCCAGGTACCACAGTATATTAATATAAAAACCTTTGTATTAAGTATCTATGCACCGTTGATACTAAATTAAGCACACACAACACAAGAAATCATAATCTCCTTCCTAAAGTGGTTAAAATTAATCTTACTAATCACGTAAGACAAAAACACGAAAATACACCGAGTATTTTGCTCCATTCAGCACTCTGAATGCTCGGGCAAAGCCCCCCTTTAACCATTTCCCTGAAAAAACTGGCGTCACATCCGATTTCTGCACATGCTGAAGTGCAAAATCAAAATATTAAACTTAAAATCGACGTTTATAGTTATTTCACAAGCAAAATAGCATTTTTTTTTAGCTTGAATGCTACAGGCCGACAGCGCGCGAACAGCCCGAGAGCGAGGAAACAGAAAAACCTCACGCGTCAAACTCGCTGGCTCGCATGCGACTGTTACCGGTAGGCCGCTAAGCACCGATGCCGGTACAACAACAACATAACACATCTAATGTTACTATAAAACCATCACTACTGCTCAATAAGCTGCCAGATTGTCTTTCACTTACGTTTTGTGCCAGGTTTGACTAATATGAAGACATATTATTTGACTTTGACGGTAAAAAATAGCAGGTAAGTCGACGGTTAGCCGCGTAAAAACCCGGCAACACAAAGCGCTGACTAAAAAAAAAGGTCAAGGGAGTGATAAAATGCAAAGGTATCCAAATATATAAGGAGAATTACTCATTAAAACGACAATTCTGGTATAACGTTACTATGAAATGAAAGATCTAGAATCAACCGCGCTTGTTTCGTTAGCCGACTAGCCACCGCTTCGTCGAATAAATGAAGTTTCACACATATGAACTCCAACTGAGAACAGAAAATACGTCACTAATAATCTGTTGAAACATTTCGTGTATCTACATTTCATCCACATACACAGTAAACAACATCAACACCGACTAATTGAGTGGAGTTGACCCGCATAAGTAAACGTAAATATTTTACCTTGCATCATAGACCGATGTTCAAAATCGTCTCTATCGTCCTCACTGCCGGACATATTGTTGATCACACCAGCTAGAGAGGATTGTGAACACTTGTATGCCGATTTTCGCCTCCTCTGGTGCCTTCCTGAAGCCGGGGGAGGCAGAAAATAAAAGAACAATACAAACGGAAGTTAATAGTCACGGTAGCATGCTGATCATAGTGGTCACTCTATGCCAAGAAAATAAATCCGAAAAGCGTGCAAATATATCTAACAATGGTGGACAAATGCCGTTTGGTTTAATGCAACTGAAAGAAAGCATGCTTAAACTTTTAAAATACGCGGTTGAAACAAGTTATGGACATTTAATAGGCAAATGGAACATGATGTGACTGATGGCATTAGCTAAGCAGGCTAGGGATGCTAACCTGCAGAGTCTCCATAACTTTTAAGATTCCTTTAATGTTACATGCATAAAAAGATGTCATAATATGATTTTATAAAAACATGAGCAGAATAAATGTTATACAATGTTAGAAAGTGTACTCACACAACTTGACCTGTTCCCTTTTTCAAACAAACAGCTAATTCAATCTAAGATGTCCCCACGTTGTATTGGCTTCTTTTCATCAACACTTTAAAACAATTTGTAATATCCCTGTTTCTAATGAATAAGTAGTGAAAGTGTATCCAGGTTTATGTTTTTCTCAGCTGTAGGATGCACACAATGTCGCAGTTTCTCCTTCTGCCACTTACACCCTTTGCATAGACACAAAGAGATCAGGGGCCAGACATCCCATAATAATCTCCCTCCCCATATTCACACATACACATACATACAGACATTCACCCTTCCCCCCACCGCATAGTTACCTTGCAACATACAGACCATAATAACCCCCCCCCCCCCAACAACCAAAGACATACCCTCTCTTCCCCATTCCACTGTGCCCTTAGCAACA
>JAFVLL020032870.1:0-13152 GCA_021397915.2 Tor tambroides
CTGAATCAAATCAAACATCTCAGAATGAGCTCAAACGAGTCTTCTGGGTCTGTTTTTGTGTCTCTGTATGAGTGAGTCACTGATCCATTCTGAACTGAATCAAATCAAACATCTCAGAATGAGCTCAAACGAGTCTTCTGGGTCTGTTTTTTTGTCTCTGTATGAGTGAGTCACTGATTCATGCTGAACTGAATCAAATCAAACATCTCAGAATGAGCTCAAACGAGTCTTCTGGGTCTGTTTTTGTGTCTCTGTATGAGTGAGTCACTGATCCATTCTGAACCGAATCAAATCAAATATCTCAGTATGAGCTCAAACAAGTCTTCTGGGTCTGTTTTTGTGTCTTTGTATGAGTGAGTCACTGATTCATCGATTCAACCAATTCGTTCAAAACTGCTGATTCATTCTGAACCGAATCAAATCAAATATCTCAGTATGAGCTCAAACAAGTCTTCTGGGTCTGTTTTTTGAGTCTTTGTATGAGTGAGTCACTGATTCATCGATTTAATCGATTCGCTCAAAACCACTGATTCATTCTAAACCGAATCAAATCAAACATCTCAGTATGAGCTCAAACGAGTCTTCTGGGTCTGTTTTTGTGTCTCTGTATGAGTGAGTCACTGATTCATCGATTCAACCGATTCGTTCAAAACCACTGATTCATTCTGAACTGAATCAAATCAAACATCTCAGTATGAGCTCAAACGAGTCTTCTGGGTCTGTTTTTGTGTCTCTGTACGAGTGAGTCACTGATTCATTGATTTAATCAATTTGCTCAAAACCACTGATTCATGCTGAACTGAATCAAATCAAACATCTCAGAATGAGTTCAAACAAGTCTTCTGGGTCTGTTTTTTGAGTCTTTGTATGAGTGAGTCACTGATTCATCGATTTAATCAATTTGCTCAAAATCACTGATTCATTCTAAACCGAATCAAATCAAATATCTCAGTATGAGCTCAAACGAGTCTTCTGGATCTGTTTTTGTGTCTCTGTATGAATGAGTCACTGATTCATCGATTCAACCAATTCGTTCAAAACTGCTGATTCATTCTGAACCGAATCAAATCAAACATCTCAGTATGAGCTCAAACGAGTCTTCTGGGTCTGTTTTTGTGTCTCTGTATGAGTGAGTCACTGATTCATCGATTCAACCGATTTGTGCAAAATCACTGATTCATTCTAAACCGAATCAAATCAAATATCTCAGTATGAGCTCAAACGAGTCTTCTGGATCTGTTTTTTGTGTCTTTGTGTGAGTCACTGATTCATGGATTCAACCAATTCGTTCAAAACTGCTGATTCATTCTGAACCGAATCAAATCAAACATCTCAGTATGAGCTCAAATGAGTCTTCTGGATCTGTTTTTGCGTCTCCTAAGGAATTTTAGAAGCAACATCTGAAACAAAGTTGATATTTAAATGAATCATCTTCTAATTAGTCTCATGAGCTATAAAAGAGATGGGATTGACTTCTGGGAGAGAAGAACCAATGAGAGAATCAGAGAGAGTCGCCCACACACACAGATCTCAGTATTATCAGAGTAAGAGCAATGACTGTGATGTTAAAGTGTTTTCTAATCGCTGTGTGTGTCGTTAGCACTTTCGCACGGATCTGTTTGGCGTCTCACATTCTCACATTAACACCTCAAATTCAGCAGGAGTGTATAATGATCCACTCAGAGCACAAACAGGCTTTGTGTCGCACTCATCTTCGCCCGTTTCAGAGTGAATTTGTGTGAGACAGACAGGTATTCCCATGAGAGCGAGTCTCGTAACTCACTTGCATAATTCATTTCTGCAATAATTCACACCTTTGTGGATGATTTCAGTCCATTATCAGCACACATGCAGTCAGATGTGACACGCATTACTGAGAATGAGGTGCTTTACGCGGTTTATTTAATTTGTTTATTGATTTATTTTGCATTCATTTAGCAGGTGCTTTTATCTCAAAGTAAATTTTAAAAAATAATTTATTTTATTTGTAAATAAAAATTTAAATATTTATAAATAAAAAGCAAAAGTGTAAATATTTAAAAATAAAAATAACAACAAATAAAATTTAACTACTGTAAATAAAAAAATCAATGTAAATATTTATAAATAAAAAAAATTAAAAAATGTAAGTAAATATGTAAATATTTCTAAATAAAAACCAAAAATGTTAATAAAATTAAATATTTGTAAATAAAAATCAAGAATGCAAATACTGTAAATAAAAATAAAATCTGTAAAAAAAATAAAATCTGAATTAAAAAATGTAAATATTTGTAAACACAAATTATAAATGTAAATACAAATAAAAAATGTCAATATTTGTACATAAAAAAAATCAAGAATGTAAATATTTATCAATAAAAAGCAAAGAGAAGATGCCTAGAAAAATGTCAATATATGTAAATAAAAATCAAGAATATAAATACTGTAAATTAAAAAAAAATCAAAATATAAATAAAAATGTAAACATTTGTAAATAAAAAAAAAAATCAAGTATGGAAATATTTGTCAATAAAAAGCAAAAACGCTAGTAAAAAATGTCAATATATGTAAATAAAAAATCTAAATGTAAATAAAAATATAAATATTTGCAAGCGCATCATGAATGTAAATTTTGTAAATAAAAATGTAAATAAAATGTTAATAAAAATAAACATGTAAATATTTGTAAATAAAAATCAAGAATCTAAATATTTGTAAACAAATTTGTCTATAAAAATCAAGAATGTAAATGTGTACATACATTGTATGGGTCAAAATTATAGATTTTTCTTTTATGCCAAAAATCATTAGGATATTAAGATCATGTTCCATGAAGATATTCTGTAAATTTCCTACCGTAAATATATCAAAACTTAATTTTTGATTAGTAATATGCATTGCTAAGTACTTCATTTGAACAACTTTAAAGGAGATTTTCTCAATATTTTGATTTTTTTGCACCCTCAGATTCCAGATTTTTAAATATTGTCCGATCCTAACAAACCAGACATCAATGGAAAGATTATTTATTCAGAGTTCAGATGATGTATAAACCTCAATTTCAGAAAATTGACCCTTTAGACTGGTTTTGTGATCCAGGGTCACATATACATATAAATTTTTATTTTAGGTAAGGTTTATTGTATTGTTTTAATGGTTTCATCTGTAGCTGTAGGTTCCTCTGATAACAGTGCTGATGTAGAAAAAGCGTTTCGGCTCCAGTTTCCTCATTAATCTGATGCTGTGGATCCAGATCCTGAAGATCTGTCTGTCTGTCTGCAGGTGGGATTTTCGAGTCGATAGAGAGCGGCCCGTCCGGACCGGAGGAACTGGCTTTTAAATTTGCACTGAACACCATCAACAGAAACCGAACGCTTCTGCCCAACACCACGCTCACCTACGACATCCAGAGAATCAACGTCTTCGACAGCTTCGAGGCCTCCAGGAAGGGTGAGGGACCTAAAAACTCACAAAAACACATTCAGACATTCATGGCTTCATAGAATTAAAATATTTGTCAGTACAAATTTGTAAATGAAACCCCCAAACTGTAAATATATGTAAATAAAGATGTAAATATTTGTAAATACAACCTAAAAATGTAAATATTTGTTAATACAAATGAAGAATGTAAATCTAAGTCTAATCTAAAACAAAATATAAATATTTCTAGATTAAAACAAAGAATGTAAATATTTGTAAAAAAAAAAAAAAAAAAAAAAAATCATCCAAATATGTAATTATTTGTAAATACAAATGAAGAATGCAAATATTTGTAAACAATAATGTAAACATTTGTGAATAAAAAACTGCAATTTAAATATGTGTAAATAAAGGAAGAATGTAAATGTTTGTAAATTCAAATAAAGAAATGTAAATTGTTGTAAATTAAAACAAAAAACTAAATATTTGTAAATACTGATGAGGAATGTAAATATTTGTAAACGATAACAAATATGTAAATACAAATCAGCAATTTAATAATTTGTAAATTAAAATAAAAATGTGATTTCTTTTTAAATGTAAATTTATTTATAAATATAAATCAAGAATGTAAAAAAATCTGTAAAACCCAAAATATAAATATTTTTTAAATCAAAAAGTCAATATTTGTAAATACAAATGAAGAAATGTAAATATTTGTAAAGTGAAACAAAAATGCAAATATTTGTAAATAATAATGAGGAATGTAAATATTTGAAAATTAAAACAAAGTAAATATTTGTAAATAATAACAAAAATGCAAATATTTGTAAATACAAATCAACAATTTAATAATTTGTAAATTAAAATAAAAACATATTTTTTTTAAATGTAAATGTATTTATAAATATAAATTAAGATTGTAAATATTTGTAAATAAAACCCAAAATGTAATTTTTTTAATCAAAAATAAATATTTGTAGGCGAGTGAATGGACTGCAAACACACGAGCGTTTTCTTCTCAACTCAAACGTGTTTAAATGTTCATGTACTTTCCTGAAAATCGTCTCTCGTCTCCTTCCCACGCTGCCCTATTTTCCTGCGCTTTGTCACTTCAAGCCCAAAGCCTCATTTGTAATTTTAATGACCCTTTTTTCTCGGGCTGCTTTCAGTCGCGACGGTTACGCTGGAATGGAAAGTGAAATTGGGCTCAATTTAGAGAAATAGCTTCTGCTGTCAGAGCGTCCCGTTTAACACAGAACGAGATGAAACGGACAAACAGACGCACATGATTTCAGTGTGTGCATTAGTGACCTAACTGCTGCGGAAAAGCTGTTTTTACCAAAAATCACATGCAAAGGGAGGAGAAACGTGTCTGCAATTATCATTCAGACAGTATGATGGAATAAATTATATCATCATGTTGATCCAAAGCCAAACACAACGTGAGCAGATTTATACTGTCAGGCTACTAAACACACAAAAAAATAAATAATAAAAAATCACTGTACGATTGCTTTGTGTGAGAAACAGACCCAAACTTAAAGAAACTTCAGGTTTCAGTATATGATTATTTTTACAAAAAAAAACAAGAAAAAAAATAAACAGTAGGCCTGATAACAAAATTAGTATCGTGGTAAAATCACAGTAAAATACACACAAAAAAACCTGCAAATAAACCTAAAAATGATATGCGTTTCACCACTTCTCAGGAATGTAAATATTTGTAAATAAACAAAGCAATTTAAATAAAAAAGTTAATATTTATAAATAAAAACAAAAAGGTAAATATTTGAAAAAAAGGGTATATATGTTTAAATAAAATAAAATTTAAATAAAAATCAAGAATGTAAATTTGCAAATAAAAACAAAATGTAAATGTTTGTAAACAAAAATCAGGAATGTAAACATTTGTAACTAAAAAAGGTAAATATTTGAAAAATAAAATAAAAAAAATCAAGAATTTAAATATTGGTAAATAAAAATAAAAAATATAAATGAAATCAAGAATGTAAATATTTCTAAATAAATAAAAAAAAAAAAATGTAGATATTCACAAATACATATAAAAACGTCAAAAATATTTATAAATAAAACCCAGAAATGTAAATCCTTGATACAATACATGAAAACCAAAACTGTGAATATTTGTGAATAGAATCAATGATGTCAATGTTTGTAAATAAAAACCAAGAATAAAAATATAAATAAAAAACAAAAATCTAAACAAAATTTGTAATTTGTAAATAAAAACACAAACATGTAAATATTTGTAAATAGAAACAAAAATGTAAATATTTGTAAATAACCAAAATGTGTGAATACTTGTAAACTTCTTAAGTACAAAATTAGTGCACAAAAATAGAGCACTTTAAGTACATTATGGAAGTGAATTTTTTTTCACCTGGGAAAACATACTGTAAATACTTGTAAATAAGTCAAGAATGCAATTTTTTGAAAATAAAAGTCAAGAATATAAATATTTGTAAATAAACCTCAAGAATGAAATATTTGTGAATAAAACCCAAGAATGTAAAAGTTTGTGAATAAAAATCAATAATTAAAAAAATGTGTAAATAAAAACCAGAAATGTAAATAATTTTAAAGAAAAAATAAAAACATACTGTAAATATTTGTAAATAAAAGTCAAGAATAAAATATTTGTAAATAAAGTCAAGAATATAAATATTTGTAAATAAACCAAGAATGAAATATTTGTGAATAAAAATCAATAATTAAAAAAATGTGTGAATAAAAACCAGAAATGTAAATAATTTTAAAGAAAAAATAAAAACATACTGTAAATATTTGTAAATAAAGTCAAGAATATAAATATTTGTAAATAAACCAAGAATGAAATATTTGTGAATAAAAATCACGAATTAAAAAAATGTGTAAATAAAAACCAAAAATGTAAATAAATTTAAAGAAAAACTAAAAACACACTGCAAATATCTGTAAATAAAAGTCAAGAATATAAATATTTGTAAATAAACCTCAAGAATGAAATATTTGTGAATAAACCTCAAGAATGTAAAAGTTTGTAAATAATCAAGAATGTTGATTTTTACTGTATCTCTGTCTGATTGGCACTGTGTTGTTTTCTGCCGTCCAATCACCAGCCTGCGAGCAGCTGTCTCTGGGCGTGGCCGCCATCTTTGGCCCCTCCCACAGCTCGTCAGCCAATGCGGTGCAGTCGATCTCGAACGCTCTGGGCGTGCCTCACATCCAGACGCGCTGGAAGCACCAGGTTTCAGATAACAGAGACTCGTATTACGTCAGTCTGTATCCGGACTTCTGCTCGCTCAGCCGGGCCATTCTGGACCTCGTGCACTTCTTCCGGTGGAGGACGGTCACTGTGGTGTATGACGACAGCACAGGTGAGTCCACGGCCAAGGGTCAAAGGTCAAAGTTCAACTTTAGCTCCCACTTTATATTAGCTGGCCTTAACTACTACAGTACTTACATTTAAATTAATCATTACAATGCACTTATTGTGTACATACATGTTGTACTTATATTTTTAAAAACACCTATATGTATTTACATCTGTAATTAATTTCTGTAATTACACTGTTGACCCATCCCTTACACCTTAACCTACTCTTAAACCTACCCAAACTAGCAAACCTGTCCCTAACCTTACCCGTATCCCACCTCAATAGCAGCAAAAGTGTTTTGCACCACAATAAGTACATTTTTTTTGATGTAAGTACATAGTAGTTAAGGCCACCTAATATAAAGTGTGACCCAACTTTGTTATTATATTTATATTTAGTTATTTAGCAGATGCTTTTATCCAAAGGTTTTTTTATTTTATTTTATATTAAATAAAAAGAAAAACAGATAGAATAGAAAAAGAATAGAACAAGCTAGTGTTAGAGGCCTTTTTTGCTTTTGTTATTTGTATAATAAATAAAAAGAAAACAAATATATAGAATACAAAAAGATTAGAAAAGCTAGTGTTATTTTTTATTTTATTTTTTAAAGAAAATAAGCAGTTAGTAAATGAATAGAGTGCAAGTCTAAAAGGGGCAAGTTTTTTTTTTTAAAAGAATAGAATTATAATAGAGTGTGTTAGAGTTAGAGGGTCAAATAAAGATGGAAGAGATGTTTTTAGCCGATTCTTGAAGATTTTCCCCAAAGGGCAGTTTGTTTCATAGCCAGCAGTAAATCAACAAAACAAACAAACACTGTAAAAAAAATCCTGTAGTGATTTTGGCAGCTGTGGTTGCCAGAATAATTTTGGAAAAAATACAGGAAAACTGTAAACACAGTTACGGTCAAAAACGGTAAAGTTTACAGTATGAAACTGTATTTTGCTAACAAGAAAATTGGAACATAAACCAGTAAATTAAGCAACACATACTGCTATTAAAATCTGTTTTGTACCTTTAACATACCGACAACCACCAAAATAATGCACTGCAAAAAATGCTTTTCTTACTTAGATTTTGTGTCTTGTTTCCAGCCAAAATATCTAAAAATCCTTAAATCAAGAAGGATTTTCTAGAAAAAAAAAAAAGTCAAAATTAAGTGAGTTTTTGCTTGAAACAAGCAAAATAATCCTGTTTTCTGTTTGAAATAAGATTCTTTTGCTTACCCCATTGGCTGATTACTTTGCTTGTTCTAATTTTGACTTGTTTTTTCTGAAAACAAAACAGTAATTTTTACTTCTCTAGAAAATCCGTCTTGATTTAAGAATTTTTAGATATTTTGGCCAGAAACAAGACACAAAATCTAAGTAAGAAAAGCATTTTTTGCAGTGTGCCAGAATAATTTTGAAAAAAATACAGGAAAACTGTAAACACATTTACGGTCAAAAACTGTAATTTTTACAGTATAAAACTGTAATTTACAAACAAAAACATTTGAAACCATCACACATCACACTTAAATAATGCAATAAACATTCATTAAACAACAGAAGATGTAACATAAAACCCAAATGTACATAACATAAACTATTAAAAAACATGATTATTATTATTAAACAAAATACTTTCAAATGTGGAATTCTGAGAATATCAGGTTACAGTATTTGACCGTAAATTATACATGGATTTGTTCTGTTTTACTTCTAAAAACTGTACAATTAACAGCATTTTACTGTAAAATTACATGAAATGTCTGATTAGATCTTCTACAGTTTTTCCCTGTATACAGGAACTTACCGTTAACCGTTTTTCCATAGCGTTTTTATAAAATTTTGATTATTTGTATTTTTAGAAATGAATTTGTCACAATGCAAGACCAAAAAAAAAATAAAAATAAAAAATAACCATAAAAATTAAGAACGCAAATATTTGTGTATTAAAAAAAAAAATTGTAAATAAAATTCAAATTGTACATATTTGTAAATACAAATACAAATATGTAGATATTTTTCATTAAAAATCCAAGATGTATATATTTGTAAATAATTAAGAATGTAAATATTTGTAAACAAAAATCAAGAACGGAAATATTTATAAATAAAATACAAAATGTAAATATTTGGAAATAAATATACATAATTTGATTTGTAAATGAACATCAAGAAAGTAAATTTATATAAATAAAATATCAATAAAAAACAAAACTGTAACTATATGTAAATAAAAATCAAGGTGCACATAAGAAAGTAAATATACAAATTCATTCAAATGTTTGCATTTTGTTTTTATTTACAATAAACAGTTTTGTTTAGTTAATCAGCGATGTAAATATTTGTAAATAAAGACAAAATGTAAATATTTGGCAATAAATAATCAAGAATGTAAATATTTGTAAATACAAACTAACTGTAAATATTGGTATAAATAAAAATAAAAATGTAAATCAAACGTAACTCGTAAATAAAAACCAAAAAATTAAAACATTTGTATGGATAAAACCCAAAAATGCATATATTCGGCGAAAATAAAGTAAAAAAATGTAACTATTTGTAAATAAAAACAAAATGTAACTATTTGTAAATAATACTCAAGAATGTAAATGTGTACATAAAAACAAAATGAAAATATCTGTATAAATAAAACAATGTAAATATTTAAACTAATGAGGCCAAAAAAATAAATGGATATAAAAGTTACAGGACTTAAAATACACACGTTCCCTTATGCATATGCAAATTTTAACCTAAAATTGTTGAGTTTAATAAATAAAAAGGAAACAGTTCACAGACATGTCCATTTGTCAACAACTGGTGTTTAATGCATATAGAGCATTATCATAATGTGAGTAATTGATTAGACTGACGAGTATGTTATCAGAATCAGAGCTCACTCTCACAGCAGCGCTTTCCTCATTAGTCTTTTCTAATTAATAGAAGGTATTTTATTACCTTCTCCGAGCGTTTTGCCTGTAATCACACAAATTGAATGAAAGCGGGAGCTGGAATCGTTTGTTTTAATTAGGCGATCAGTGGCGGCTCCTGCTGTTGGCACGTCAGAAGGGCCCCGGAGTCAGTAAACGGGCCCCGGAGTTCAGCGGAGAAGACTGTAATGAACTCTGATGATTTTGCAGTTGTTCTCCATCATCTGATCTCTTAAACACACATGTACTTCGGTCTTGTCCCTCAGGTCTAATCCGTCTGCAGGAGCTCATTAAAGCTCCTTCCAGATACAACATCCGGCTGAAGATCCGGCAGCTCTCCGCTGACACTAAAGACGCCAAACCGCTGCTCAAGGACATGAAGAAAGCCAAGGAGTTCCACGTCATCTTCGACTGCAGTCATGAGATGGCAGCCTGGATCCTCAAACAGGTGAGCATCCATCTCTCAAGACCTTCAGAGCGCTCTTCGGGAATAAATCACACGAGATCTCTTTAATATCAGCGCTGTTTCTCCTGGAGACAGGCTTCTCTAAATAGACAATTCTTAAGAATGAATTTCTTCTTATTTCTAACTTGAAAAGTTAACAATAATTTGGATTCCCATAACATTTCTTAAGAGTGTTCTTTATTTTTCCTCTAGATTGTTCTAAAGACAAAACTTAAGAAGAATTTGAATTTTTCAAGAATTGCACTTCTTATGAACTTAGAAAAATCTTAAATTATCTTCTTTAGAAATAAAAATATGTACTTAAAGTTAAGAATATTTTGTATTACCGAAACATTTCTTAAGAATGTTTTTTATTCTCATCGTTTTGTCTCAAGATTTTTCTAAAGAAAAAACTTTTCTTAAAAATCCCCATAAAGTTTTAGGATCGCCTCCAACTTGTCTTAAATCTTTTCTTCTTAAAATAAAAATAAAATAAAAATGTGATCAAGAACATTTTGTACTTGAGAACATTTTTGAGAATATCTCTCAAGAATTGCACTTCTTACGAACGTTTTGGAGAAATCTTAAACTTTCTTCTTAACAAATAGAAATGTCATGTTTTTAATAACATTTTAAATATTTTTCAAGAATTTGACTTCCTATGAATGTCTTAAATTATCTTAAGAAATAAAACATCTGAAGAATTTTTCAAGAATCACACGTCTTACAAACTTCAAGAAAACTTAAGTTTTCTTCTTAATAAATAAAAATGTGATGTACTTTATATTTCAAGATTTCTTTTTTTTAAATTGCACTTCTAAAATACTTTCAATGAAAAAAATGTGAAGTACTTAAGAATATTTTTTGAAAATGATGTAGGAATTTTTCAAGAATTGCAAACCTTAAATTCTTCTTGAAAAATACTTCATATTTTTATTTCTTAAGAATTAAACTTCTTAGGAACTAAAATCTTAAATTTTCTTAATAAATAAATGTGATGTACTTAAGAACATTTCTGAGAACATTAAGAATTGTTCAAGAATTGCACTTATAAACATCTTAGAGAAATCTTACATTTTTGTCTTCAGAAATAAAAAGACGACATAAGAACATCTTTGAGAATTCTGTAAGAATTTTTCAGGATTTGCATTTTGTAAAGAAATCTTACATTTTCTTTTTAAGAAAGAAAAATACAATGTACTTTAGAACATATTTGAGAACATCTGAAGAATTGCTCAAGAAATGCACTTCTTATAAACATCTTAGAGGGAATCATCTTGAGAAATAAAAATATGATGTACTTAAAACAGTTTTGAGAACATCTTAAGTTTTCAAGATTTGCTCTACTTAGGAACATCTTAGATAAATCTTACATTTTCTTCTTTAGAAATAAAAATGCAATGTACTTAAGAACATTTTTGAGAACATCTTAATAAAAAAAATGTTCAGGAATTGCACTTCTTACAACCTTTTTGAAGAAACCCTAAATGTTCTTCTTAGGAAAAAAAATGTGATGTACTTAAGAGTATTTTAAATATTTTTTTAAGAATTACACTTAGAGAAATCTTACATTTTGTTAAGAAATAAACATGATGTACTTAAGAACATTAAGAATTGTTCAAGAATTGCACTTAGAGGAATCTTAAATTATTGTCTTTAGAAATAACAACATGTACTTAAATGTACTTAAGAACATTTTTGAGAATTTTTCAGGAATTGCACTTTTAAAGAAATCTTACATTTTCTTCTCAAGAACGAAAAATATAACATTTTCTCAAGAATTGTTCAAGAATTGCACTTCTTACAAATGTCTTAAGAGGACTCTTAAATTTTGTCTTGGGAAATAAAATATGATGCATTATTATTATGAAGCTCTTACATTTTCTTCTTTAGAGTTAAAAATACAATGTACTTAAGAACATTTTTGAGAACATCTTATGAATTTATCAAGAACTGGACTTCTTCCAAACTTATTTTCTTAAATAAAAATGCAATTTATTTTTTAAGAACATCTTCAGAACTTTTCAAGAGTTGGACTTTTTATAAACTTGTAATGTTTGTAATGGTACAAACGTCTCCATATGATCTCCAAGAGAAACCACTAATAAACTAACGAGATCTCGTTTGATGATGTTTGAACCTCAGAAACATCTGAGGTTCATTCTGAGTGATTCTTTCCGGCCGGATCATTCTTCTCATTTCTGGAGTCGTTTAATTCACGTCTGAAGTATGAACGATGATTGTTCATCTCTTCCAATCATATTTCACATCTTAAGTCTCAGTGTTAGAAATTCTATTAGTGTGACGTTATTACAAAGGCCTCAAACCGAAACGGGAATGTAATTAAAAGAGGCGTTTTGGCCGCAGGGCGTAAAGATCTCTGATTAAAGATGCAGCGATCTCTCACTTATTAAAAACGCAAATCTTTCCAAGGAGCTCGTCATCTGTGGGTGAATCTCACTAAACCTGTCAGAAAACATGTTTGGGTCATTAGGGTAAAAGCTAAATAATAATATTCTTAATATTGTTTTTCAAATTAAAAATAAACCTGTTTTAGAACCATTAGGTTTGTATGACAAATAACCACAGTTTCCAACAAAATGCTCATTAAGCTCAATATTCATTACCTCTTGTTATGGGAGAAAATTAGTATTTTACAGACATTTTTTGGCAAAATGCAGCAATATTGCCTATAAATAGTGTGATGCTCAGGACAATTAGGAGCTGTATGACAATTAAGCACATTTTCCACTCAATGTGAGAAAATAAAAATGTTATTTAAATTATTAATGATTTAGAGAATCATAGTAGTAATTGTAGCACTGCATTTCATTTATGGTGATTTTATAAGTAATAAACAATGACTATATTGCAGTTATGAGAATGTAAAAATATCATTATTGTGAAGAGTGAGAGTGTGAGTGTGAGTGTGTGTGTGTGAGTGTGAGTGTGTGTGTGTGTGTGTGTGTGTGTGAGTGAGTGAGTGAGAGTGTGAGTGTGTGTGT